>VWZP01003543.1:1175525-1255202 GCA_013396995.1 Dicaeum eximium | reverse complement strand
CCCCACGTCCCCCCCCGGCACAGACCCTCTGCTCCCTTCCCCCTTCGCTGGCATTTGCCCCTCGGTGCAGTGGGCCTCGGTGGGTGCCACCAGTGCACCCCACTCCCTGCTTAGCCCTTCCCCTTGGTTTGCTCCCTTCCTGCCCGCCTCCCCTCACGGCTTCCAACACCCGATCCCACAGGCAGGGGTTTCCCCACCGCAGGTCACACATCTGCCAGGGTCTTCCCTGTGTTGCCAGTGATGCCCCACTTCCATTTTAGAACTGGCGACGGGCACCCCCCCGGCCCCATCCCTTCCTGCCTCCCCCACGTGCCTCCCGGGAACCCAAGGGACCGGAGCTGTTCCATTTTTATCTCCTACACCCCTAGGCTCGATAGTGGTGGGTGGTGATGGCTCCTCTTGTGTGTGCAGTTTGGGGGAGATTAGAAAGAATTGCTTTGAGCTTCCCTGATCCTCGCAGTTGTCCTCGTTCCAGTCTCCTCTGATTCCTCACTTGCTTTCTAAGAGGAAGCTTTTAAAGTCCCTTTCCCCCTGCTCCTCGGTGTTGCTACTGCAGGGGAAGCTACTGCTCCTCCTGCTATGGCTGCAGGGCCTAGAGAGGAGAGGGAGACACGAGGATCCTTTAAAAGGAGCATGACCCAAACACAGAGCGAGATTGTCAGCAGCCTTTCTCTGTGTGTGTTTGTGTTCACTGTTTGTTCCCCACGCCCCGTGGTGTCTCCTCTCCAGGTTGGGGTGTGTGGTGGGGGGGTCGCTATGTCGGATGACGATTCGAGGGCCAGCACCAGCTCCTCCTCATCTTCATCCTCCAACCAACAGACAGAGAAAGAGACAAGCACGCCTAAGAAGAAGGAAAGCAAAGTCAGCATGAGTAAAAACTCTAAACTGCTATCTACCAGTGCCAAGAGGTGAGGCTGCAGTCAGTTTTCTCACTGATTTGTTGCATCTCCCCTTCTTCCTCATTTTATTTTACTCTGTTGCCCCGCTGCTCCCATTCCTCATCTCTAGCTCTTGTGCTCAACCTTTCTACATGAAGCTGCTATTGTCTCACTTTTTTCACTGTCTCGCTGCAGTGTCTGCCCAACTTCACTGCTTTCTGGTCCCTCTTCCTGCTTATTCCAAGTATTTTCCTGGCTTTTCTTCTTCTGGGCTGTTATTCTAGCCCTCAATAATTTATGCTGTCTTTTCCTTTTTTCTTACTAGCATTTGTTATGGGAATGGTGTAGGATTGACATTTAGACCTTATTTTTTTTCTCTGCTACTGGAAGCTGTATGGTCCTAAGTAAGGCATTGCATTTCAACATCTGATTTGCTCTCTTGAGGGTTGGAGTCTAGAGTGTCTTTTTTTTCTTTCCAGAAATGATTTGGAGATTAATTAATATTTGTGAAGTTTTGAGTTTGCTTGCTTTGGAGGAGTGCACTGTAGTGCGAGGGGTGTAATATAGCTCCAGATTTTTACCAACAAATACATTACTGTTGTTTTTGTCTGCTCATCACTTATATTGAATTTTCTGTGTATGGTCAGATGCTGAGTGGAATAAATAATCCACATCAGGCCCACTTGTGGACATTCTGCTCTAAAATAATCTTTGCTCACAGCACAGAGTGGATTTGGGCTTTTTTTGAGAATGAAGTAATTTTTATTCCAGAATAATGTGTAGGGAGAGACACCTGTGTAGAATAGTAATTCCAGAACAGCTATGTCAGTCAGTTTTCTTCACTTGGACAGATTCTTGGAGCTACTAATTTAAAAAAAAAAAAAAAAAAAGTTACCTTTTCTTTTTTATTCTGTGTGTCACCTGAATTCAGCACCATCCTGCTCAAGGGAGCTAAGCTGACAAATGGAGGTTTTCAAGCAAACCTGCAGTACTTCAGTAAGAATAATAAACCATCTCACTGAACAGCTTTGCCAAGCAGCAGAGAGGTTGTATCAGTAGGTGTCTGAAGTGACTGGGGTTTTATGCAAATGCCCTGTCGGAGCGACTGAGTTCTCTGTGGCTTTGTAGAATTTAGGCAGTTTGGTTATTCCAGATCTCCACTCAGCAGGTTTCCATGGTAAGCTGACATAGATAGTGGCAAGCAGTGTTTACATGTTGTGCCCTTCACTCTTTTTAAGGAGAAGATTTTAAACAGCCTCCTGTGGAAAGGCTGTGGTTCTTGCGTGTGACAAGTGGCAGGAGATGCTGGCTGAGTTTAAAGGAGAAGGGAGGCAGGCTGAGTGCTGGGTGGGGAAATCTGGAAGGGAAGCCTGAGTGACAGTAATGGGACTCCAGGGAAGAGGATGATAGCTGGTTGGGCGTTTTGTGGCAAAAGCAGCGTAAGCTCAGAATAGTCTGGGCCGGGAGGACAGGGTGTTGGCTGAGCACAGTGGAGAGAGGGAGCCTCTGGAGTCCTAGGGAGGGGACATGAGGGTGTTGTGTTGCTCTTTAGGGTGAAGAAAAGGGAGAATTGAAGGTGGTAGGAATGTGCAGGAGCCTCGGAAATAGATATTCACCTTCCTTAAAGTGTCCTTGAGAATGGCGCAGTTATTGACTCCCTCAGGGCTGTGGGATTTTTTTTTTCCTCAGGATGGTGATGAGAAGCTCGGGGAGAGAGGAGGGAGCCAATTTGGCAGTGACTGTTTCTCTCAGTCCCGTAAGACAAAATTCCTTTTCAGACTGCAGTTTCATCTTGGTGCATCACATTTGCAGAGGTTTCCCCTCATTTACAGGCTGGTTGGCAGAGAAAGCGGACGGTCTTTTCCAGTGTGTGGTTGGCATCTTTGTGGGAGCGCAGAGCAGTGCACCTGTCTGGATTCAGTGCACAGTGCCTGTCTGCTTTTCTGCTGTCTCTTTAACAGAGCAGGACGCCTGTCCTGCTTAGGGGCTTTGGACTGGTGGGAGGCTGCAGCTGAGAATGCCTCTCTTATGTACTGTGGCAAGCTCACAGCTACAGTATGTCTGCAAGGAGAGTGTGCTAACTGCTATCCCACACAGTGACTTACCTTTGTTCCTTCTTGCTTTATTGCCACAGGATTCAGAAGGAATTGGCTGACATCACCTTAGATCCACCTCCCAACTGCAGGTTGGTGTCGATTCCTTACCTGAGGAGGGTGGGGGAAGGTGAGGGGCTGAAGTGTGCACGTGTGTGGTAACTGCCCTCAGAGGCTCTGGATGGAGCAGAGGAATGGCTGTTTAGGTGGCCAACAGTACTTTTGTGAATATTTGCGTGACTTTAAATAGTTTCTAGATGAGAGATTGTATGTGTTTTGACCAGTTTTCTGTTTGTTTTGGGGGTTGTTTTGTTTTTTTGACAATTGCCTTTCAATATGTTATATTGTTTTGTGTGCGTATGTTTCAGAAACTGGTCTATAAAGAAGAGTGTGAAAACTTTATCCTTGTTTGTTTTTGGTTTTGGTTTATAAATCTAATGCCTGACTGCACTAATCTTATATAAATAAGAGTCTTGCCAAGGAAGCAGAGAATGCTCTGAGGTTTTTAGCTGAGAGTTCTGTTGTGAACAGCAGCTGACAATGGAAGAGAAGTGCGAATTTGTCACTCAGTGGGTGCCCCACTGAAACATACATCTTAGCTGATGAAAGCTGGGATATTCTGTTGCCCTTTATAAAGCAGCTTGTTTTTAAACATGTTTTAGAAACTTATATTGTTTTTTTAAAACATCTGTCAGGTTGATCTGTTTAATTGCATGGTGTCCCTGAACCTCTGCATTTGGAGAGGAGGCAGTAGCAGTGTAACATCTTTGGTTATACTTGCTCGTCCAAGAGGAAAGAGGTTTTCGGTCTGGTCTGTGTTTGCTGTAGTTGCCAACACATAACACTGTTCCCATCTTCTTGCTGTAGCTGAGGTTTGATGTCTTTTGATGTTGGTAATAGCAGAAATCAGAGAAAATTATGTTTATAAATAAGTGTTTAAATTGGTCTTTTTAGTATTGAGTTTCCACCCACAAATGCACATGAACCTTTTTATTGAAGCTTTTTGCCACTGTTAGTCTGTGGGGAGGCATTAGCACAAGAGTTAGCCTGACAGGTCCAGAGCCACCCTTTCAGTACCAGTCTCTAGGATCATAATTAATTAAAGGAGATATTTAATGTGATGTGTGACATCTAATCTGATACTAAGAAGATTTCTGTGCTGTTGGGATGATAACCAATAAGTTTTGAAATCTGTAGCTGTGACAATGTTGTTTTAGGGACAGTAATTACTTAGATGAATGTTACAAAATTTTCAGTTCTTGGGCTGGAGATGTCTGTCCCGTGTGTATCCCAGCTCTTTGCCAGGACAAAGTCCACATCCTCCTCCCACTTTAACCTCATTTTCACGGAAAAGAGACAGAAGCACATCTCAGGCGCTGTTACTTGCTCTCTAGATAACTGAGTGTGGATGGGCAAGGTGCTGGGACTTCAGATTGAACTTTGTAAGTCTATCCAAAAGCTGTGATAGTATATGAGTGCGTTAGATTTCTAATATAATTTGTGTAAATTATATTAGAACCCTAATTTGTCCTTGTTTCAGTTGGATTCATTCACAGGTAAAGATGAACTAGCAGACTACTTGTCAAAATACAGTATAGTTTTGGTTTTTCTTTTTTCATTTATGTAGACCATTGAGGATAATGCCCTTCAAGGCCCACATAGTAAGTTTGTGTCATTACAGCCTTTACAAATATTTCCATTGGTAAAAATCAGTTCATAGTACAAATAGTGATGATTAATCTTCATCCACAGTGGAGTTACAAGTATTCTGCATTCCTTTTGACTTTGAGATGAGTGACAGTGAAGGCTGGCAACTCCTGCAAGTAATGCATGAAACTGGTATAGTTGTTACTGCCTTTTAATATGTTGCTAGCTAGGAAAACGTGAGTGGAGGGGTTTGTTGTGTGGTGTGACCAAAGGAGTTTTGGTATTGCTCATCTTGGGGTGAAGTCATCCTACTTCTGTAAACACGGAGCTGAGAGCCTAGAAGAGCAGCTCTGCTTGTGGCTAAGAAGGCTCCAGTTGTGCAGTCAAGCACTGGGAGTTTGCCCCTGTAGCAGCTGGTTTGTAAAAAGGCAGGCAGGTGCTGATTTCCACAACAGTGAGATGAGTTTCAACTGTTGCAGTTATGGGGAAAGTTCACATCTTGTGAAAAAAAGAAATAGAAATAGTCAATTTATTACTGTGAGGAGATTAAGTAAATGAGAGGCTCTGGTTGCTGCATGATGTTTAAGGTTGCCAAAATTTGTCCTTAGGAGGCCTGCTAACAGTGTCACTGCTTTCCTTTATATTTTTTCCTTTCATGTGAACATTGCTGGCATGCCGTGAAGGAGGTATTAAATATATATTTCAAGAACTTAGTTTCAGTTTCCTGCCTTTATGACTTTGCTTATTCTAACCTTTCCTTTCACCTCCTGCCCCTCATATCTCTGCTGCCTTTGTGCCTCTACAGAGTTTTTTCAGATGTCACTGGAGGAGAGGCTGGTTCTTTCCTTTTAGGCATCTCACTCTTTCCTGCAAGTTTAATCTTAGAACTTACATATTCAGGGCATTATGTATGATGCCACGTACTACCTGTTGTGCTGTCAATTTTAGGGGTTGTCAGATCCTCAAGTCACATTTGAAAGTGTTTGTCCGAAACTGTATCCTGTGTTATGTTGGAAATACCATAATCTTTTCTTTTTCTGGACATCTGTTCTTACACCCCTCCAGCACCATGTTTGTATTTTCCCCTGTTCTATGCCTGGTGTTTGATGTAAGTTCCTGGTTGGCTGTGCTTTAATTTTTGGCCTCACTGCAAAATACTGTTCTTCTTTCAGTCTTATTGCAGTAATGGGAGTTCAAGGTACTTAACATATCCCAGAGCAGCTCTGCATATTGAAAGACAAAAGTTCAGTTTGTGTATGATTTTTAGTAAGCTGTTTTACCATATCTTACATGAGGTATTTTTCTGCTTATAAAATACGACATACAAGGTGCAATTACAAACAATAACAACCATTTGACATTTCAAACAAAACAGCTTAAAATAAATGTTTCATTTTTATTTTTGTAGCTTTCAGTGACTGTATTTTCATGTGTGTAACCCACAGATCATCTGTTTAAAAAACAGAAACCAAAAAACCCAAACCCCAAGCACACTCAACACCCTGTGATTGAGCAGCTGTGTGGTTTTTACACATATGTGGGTAATATGAGGGGAAGCTTATTCCAGAATTTCCTCTCTCCTCAGTACTTTCCTTGCTTCTGGTTTTTCCATAGCTTGCCTGTGTCCCCCAAAAGCTTACCTGGGCTTGTGTCTCATTGGCTGTTTCATTTCTCCTATTCCCTTTGCACTTGCGTCTCCTTGCTCGGGCTGTGATTTTGATTTTCACAGGCTAGTGCAGTTAGTTGTGCAGAGGTGCAGAATATGTGCATGGAAACAGTCTCTGTTTGGCCTGCGTTCAAAAAGTAGATTTTTGGACTTGAAAACATTTTCCAGAAAGATATATTTAATACATGTCACAAGTTCGTGGGTTCCCGCTGAGAGCAATGCTGCCCTCATAGTGTCCTAGTGTAATGTATGTTTGGCAGCTGCTTCTGAACGGATTTTAGTCCTCTTTGTTATTTTCAGTAGGCCAGTGCTCTGGAGGTCTTTAATTTCTGCAAGATGATTTGACTCCTGGTATTAATGCTGAGTTACGAAAGTTAAATATGACTTTCAGGTTCAAACGGTGGTTAGTGGTTAATATGAATTGGAGAATGACTGTTTGGACCTGAAGTGTTTAAAATCTTTAAAGAGTGTATCTGGTGATCTCTTCTCCTACTTTGTTTTGTATCAGAATTTAACTCCTGTTTTAGAGCTCAAAGAAGGTAACTAGAAACTTCTTACTTTTGGTCTTTTGTATATGCTGCTGACAGAGGAGGTGTCATGCCTTTGCTTTGGGTCTGCAGATGTCAGAATATGGTTCTATCTTGCTATGTAGGCAGTCCTGACTTTTGTTTGCTGGTAACATGTATGAGTGTTGTGCAAAAGCTTTCCTTCTGTCTCTGTCATAAAGTGTCCAAAGCTTTAAGAGAAGTTATTTAAAGCTTTAAGTACTCTTTATTCACTTTGTGTGATTTATTCTGTCTCAGTATCTAAGCATCTCCTGATGGTAGATCTGCTTATTGATGTCAGGTTATGGAACAAGTGGTTTTCCCCATTTTTAGGGGTGGGGAGTTACAGCACACAAAAAAACAAGTGACTTGTCCAAGGTCATGCAGGAAGTCTCTGGCAAAGTGGAGAAATTAATGTAAATCTCTTTTGTTTCAAGCTAACTTGCAGCTGAGCTGTTCTGCTGAAACTGTGTGCATCAGTTGCATTATGAGCAGGGCTTTGAATTTGTGCGTTTTTGGGTGTCTGGTATTGACTGTATGTAAGCATGGTAATTTAATGTTATTTTTCCCATCTGTGTAGAGGGACCAAAATGGATATTAACTAGAATTAATGTTTTTTAATCTATCTTAGCCAAACTGGAACAAGTTTGTCTCCACATGGCTCATTTAAGTCCATATAGGCAAGACCAGCTGTTATTTAAACAAAAATAATTTTCAAACCTTTGTTGAAGGAGGCATTTGCCTGCAGGGCTTTCTATTGCTTTAGAGTAAAATGCTATCACAAATTCATTATTTAAATAATAATAAAATACAGTTGTGTTTCTTGGCACCTTCAGCCCAATTTTTGTAAATTCGCAGAATAAGGACCAGATCTCCCTGAGAGTCTCGTGAAAGTTAACTGTCAGCACTTAATAAATATGTGTCTCAGTAAAGATGGTGGGGAGAAGTGCTCTCCGTTATAATGTATGGAATATTAATAGTTTTCAAAACTTTGCAGTGTGGAATTAAGATTTCTTGGCTTGGGAGAAGTCTGAATAAAATGTGTGGCTCAAAGGCAGTTTTGAACTCAACAGCTTCGTATTATAATTAGTATATTTCATCTACATACCATGCAAGTCTGGCATTTGTCTTGCTTACATTTGTTTTTTATGATGCTTGTAATTTTTTGCAAATGTATTTTTTCAATACTTTCAACTCCAATAATGCTTTAAGTGCTTTTGCTTTTAAATCTAGCATATTATCTAAGGATAGATTGTCACTGTCAAACTCTTAATATCAGTGTTGGTTTTGTTATTTTCATGTGTGAAATAGCTCTTCCTGAACACAATCATATTCTATAGCATAAACTTTCCAGTCTTACATTTTCTAAGTAACAAGCCTAATTTCATTATGGCTTTTTTCCTTAGCATGCACAGTCAAATTATTAGGTCAGGAATGACATGAATGCCAGCTTTTGCTTCCTTGTAGAAATAAAAAAATATTATCACCTTTAAGGAAGGTGAAAGTATCTGCTTACAAAAGTGGTTTTAGGACTCTTTTTTTCTTTTTTCACCTGATGTTGTATTGAAAATGCGAGTGTTTTCTGTGAGAAGTTTCCAGATGTAGGCTAGGAAGGACCTTCATAATTAGTGCTGTGTGTAGTTGAAAAATATATTTTGTCATATAAACTACCAGTGTTTCAGCATTCCCTCCTTGCTTTGTTTGGCACATGATCCCTGGAGAAATAACTCTTCCTTTTGAAATGGTGTATTAACCAATTTAGAGATCCTCTGCAGCTGTGTATGGTCTAGCTTGCAAACCATAAAAATAATACATTTCTACGCTGGCTTAATTTAAGTATGTGGAGGTAGCAGCTCCTGCAGGCAAAGTCCGCTGCCCGATGTACTCAGACAAAGGCTGCACAGGAGCAGTTTCTTTGCTGAGGATCGATTAGTTAATATTACAGGAATTAACTTTTCTGAAGCCACTTCTGTTTTTATTTTAACTCTCAGAAATGTTTTGATGGCCAGGCTGTTCAGATGCTGTGGAGGAGCTGGCTGATGCTGTGGTAGATTTTGCTTGGCACGTCCTGGCTCGGTAATTCCCAAATGAACTGCATTCTGTGCTCTTGCATGCCAAACATGGAAACTATGAATCTTGAGAGTGCCTGTGAAATTGTATCATGGCTAAGAACAAAGAGGATTGAAATCCCTTCTGTGCACACTCCCTTGTATACCACTTAATTTTATTATTTGACTTTCAGTTTTGCTGCCCTTGGAGGGCACTGTGCAACTGTGTTTATGATGCTGCATATATGTTTTACCTGACAAATTCTTATATTTCCTCTTGGTTACACAGTCTTGTTTGGTTTTTCAGTTGTATTCCAGCATTGCATTTCTAGATTTTTACATTGGATATGTGTATAGATGCAGTTTATATGTTTGGTTTTAAGAAACATACACTTTATGTGTATGATATTTCGTAGACATAAATGGGAAACAATGTATGTGCGCTGTATATACTTTGGGGCTTGAATCTATCTTGCCTTTTATATGAAGACAAAATTACCCATGGATAACTGGCTGGTCTAGGGGATTGAGGAGGATGGGTTTGTGTTTGAAGATTTCAACAAGAGTAGGTTGCCAGAGCCTTGTGGTTTCTGAAGAATGGGTTAGTTTTGAGAGCTGGTGTCACAGTGTCTGGCAGGTGTTCACTTTGGTCCCGCTGTTGGAGGGGGTTGTGCTGGGGATGGAAACAGAGTTCACCTGCACCTGTGCATTAGTGGATTGAGGTTGTCAGTGAGTTTGTGTGTGTGAAACTTCTGCAGCCTCTGCCTGCATTCTTCTGTAATTGTATGTGACAGACCAGCCTTCCATGCAGCACCTTTTCAGAAGGGTTTAATGTACTAAAAAAAAATACCATTTTATGTGAATGGGTTAAGAGATTATTGCACACCTGTGCAGACACACACACCACACTCAAAGTTAAGGGTTATGCTTTCTCCACAAAACAAAGTGCTTCAAACTAAGATAAATTAATGATGCAATTTAGTCATTATAAGTAAAATCTTGCCAATCTGTACATTTATTTGAAAGAAATAAATTTATACTTATTTTTCCCTCTGAGGCTTAACAGTGGAGGTCTAAATGCTCACTTCATTATATTAAAAAACCGAGGAGAGAACATGTATTGTCAAGTACTATAAATAAACTACAACTGTCAAAATAAGTACTGTGGAGTCAAGAATTCAGAGGGGTTTTCTTGTTTCTCTTGCCAGTTTGCAAATTTCAGCGAGATGCAATTAAAATTCCAAGCATTTGGGGAAAGTGTAATGGTTGCAACCATGCATTTAATACCAATTTTCAGTCTGTAAGGGTCTAATTGACATTACAAGGAGATGTTGCAGAGCTGTATGCTTAACTTCAATATCCAATTTACAGCGCTCTTTATTAACCTGGACTCTGGGGGAAGGAAGCTGGGGGAGAAAAGGAGAGTGGGGCATGCAGACTCTAGCTCGGGGCAGATGTGGTGTTTGAATCTCCCCACTCCCTCCAGTCTCTTCCATAGTTTCACAGCTGAAAATATGGGTCAGGTAAGATGAAATTGAGCTGTTTTGAGAACTAGGTCCAGGCCAAGTTTTGGCAGTTCATCTCTTTAAGAGAAAATACAAAGTAATTGGATTAAAGAGGCTGTACAGTTAATGATGTGGAGTCCTGTTAGATTTGTTTGCTTTCTGTGAATCAGGGTAGAATTTCGGTCTCAATTCTTTCAGGAGCTTCAACTTTTAGAGTAAAAAGAGAGTGGGGACCTAGTTAGATAAGCATGTCAGTAGATATGTTTTTTTACTTTGTATCAGTGCAAATGATTGTCTAAAAAGATTGCTTATCTCTCCTTCTGGAGCTGCTGGACTTGTTGGAAATGCAGAGAATGTTGATCTGGTACTGAGAATTCTAAAGGCAGAATGGGGAGGAGCTTTCTGGAGCAGGTGGGCTGCTAATATTTAATGGTTTTTTGCTGTGGGTATCTGAACAATACATTTTGGCCAGTGTGCTAGTCCCAGTGTCTCACTGGGAGAAATCCGGAGAGGGTCTTTGTGTGTTTTCTTTTGATGCCTAGGATCATACAGGAGTTGCACACAGGAGTGAAAAGACCCCCAAACATTAAAAATTAATTCTGAAATCAAAAGTGTCTTTTCACAATAGGTGAATTGATGAAAAAAAAAACCTACTTCTGATGCAGTCTAAGAATTTTGTCAGATTTATTGGAGACAGTGATTGTTCTACAAGGAAAACTGCCAGGGCAACTGTCTCAAAGCTTTTAGATGCAGTTTGAATATCTTCAGTGACATTTTAAGGTGCTAATTTAGGTTATGACTGTTATGGATTGTGATATGTTTCCAATTTTCAAGAGGACAACTTCTAGAAAGTTTCAGTGTGTTATTTTATATTATGAACAAGTGTAGCTGCTCTGAGGAGTGGCCTATAAATAGTGAAGAAAGTGCAATTTATTTCATTAAAGCAGTGTTTAGCTGCTGCAGATGGCTTTGAAAGATTGCTAAAATGTGCACAGTTGTAATAATACCATTTTAAAGTAATTAGATCAATACTGTATACCACAAAAGGTCATTTTATCAGAAGTTTCTGATCGATCAGATTGTTGTAATACTGTATTTGCACAGTGTTTACTATATGTCTTAGTAACATTTTTAAAGGAGGTAAATTAGGCGATGGATACAAGCCTTTAGTGTCCTCCTTGTCTTCCTTATAAGTTATTTATCAACAAGAATTGTCTAGCTTTCTTTTTGATGGAGTAATTCTTGATTTGAGATTCTCATTATATTTTGTAGTGCTTTGAGTTCTGGTAAAAGTATTTATGCCTCCTTACACTTGGGTGACTGTGGGAGAGAGAAAAGACTTAAGGCTTTAAATAGCTATGCTAAGTCTCAAAATATCATGACTCTCACTGAGTTCTCCATTGCATTAAAGTTGTGGTGATGCTTTCCTTCTTACTTTAAATTGAATTTCAACAGCACCCTTGTAACCTAGGAAATCAGGCAGAAAGATGTACAGTAGCGACAAGAGTGACCTAGGAGATCTAAGTTTTGAAGGTAACTAATGCCAGGCCTTGCTGCCCTGCTGCTTGTCTTTCAGCTGCATCCCAGGGTTGAAATCGCTAGTGAAATCTTAATGTTTTCTTTAGAACAGCACCTTGCCAATTTTTCCATCCCCTCACCTCTCTTGTGAGGTTAATCAGATCGTAGGTTTTGGTAAGACTGGGAGATGAATGAGTTGCAGCTGAGGAACAGAAAAGGACATAAAACCAGTCAAGGCAGCAAGATTGTACAAGGCATTAATGGAGACTATAAGGGACAGCAGAGAGAGGTGGCCCATCGGGGTGACTGAGGTGTTTCTGCACTGGTTGTTGGAACAGTTGCAGCAAAGGTAGAAGTAGAGACAAGACTGATGCTTTTTCTGCTCTAGCAATTTAGCTCCACTTTCTGCTCCTTGTGCTGCAAGGAACACAAGACACAGAGCATCTTCCTCTTGATGGATGAGGAGGAGGCCACCCTCTTCTTGGGCGTGAGTAGATTTTTGAAACAGTAAAGCATACAAGCTGCAACAATAGTTTTGCTGTGGTGATTGTTTTGCACCCCAACTTCGGAGATAAAATATTAATTTAATAATAAAGTGAATGCATTTTTATGATCTTACTGTGGGAACAGCATACTATACCTTCAAGAATATATGTAACAGGTGACCCACTGTATCTTTGCAGACCTCCTTGAACTGCTACTTGAGTTACATATGGCTCTTGAACAATGTTCTCCTAGAAGCTCATCAGTGAGGTGTGAGGAGTGGGAAAAAAAAAACTGGGGAAGTGATAGCAGGCAAAGAAGCAGAGGGACTGAAAGGCAGACAGAGATATGGAGGAAGAGGGCAGAAAATGGAGAGAGAAACAAATTACTCAATCAAATAGACTAGTATTAAAGATAGGAAGTTGCAAATTAATTTTGTTGAAGAACCTGTGAATCTGAATCTCCCAAAGAAGCACACCTTGTTTTTGCAGCAACTGGAAGAGAAGTACAGCAAAAGCTGTTACTCAGTAAGTTCCATAATGCTGGAAACACATATTCACTGAAACTGTTAAAAGGTCATTTTAGAACAGTTAAGGTCCTTCTACCCAGTAGGTAGTGAGGTTCTGGAAACTTCTGCAGGAGGTCGCGGAGGCAGATATTATCAGCATGTTCAAAGGTGAGTGGAACAAATTCATGAGCAACAGGTCCATAAACAGCTACAAAGAGAAAAGTCAGGCAAGTACCCTTCAGTATCCCTAATCCAGTGGCTGTGGATTCTGAGGAAGTACAAAGGGAATGGACTACAGAGAGTGTCCACCGTCATCTATTTGAGGAGCAGGCTCTTACCTCTGCCAGGAGTAGGGTGCCAAGTTAAATGACCCCAAATGGTGTTTTTACATTCTACATGGGATATCCACAAAATTACCTCATTCCTCCAGCCCATTGTCCCTCATTCCACTCCACTAACTTCAGGCTCTTTTCCATTTCCTTGTTCCAATTGACATGGTTTTAGCCACAGCAAATGTTCAACTTCTGCCCTTCTTGCCTCTCTTCTTTTTATGCTTTGCCATTTAAAGCAAGCTCTTGTTTCCTGTCACTTAGCCACTTCTCCTTGGTTTTGTGAAGGATTAACCTTCATGCATTTGTGTTGCTGAATTTAGACTGTAAACTTTTCAGTGTAAAACACTTCCATAATTTTTATCAGTGTTGGCAAAGTGATGTGTAAATTTCCATCTATGTTTAAATGTTCTTTATTAATAAAGTAGGTTTAGTCTTTGGGCTTGTAGGTGTCACCCTATCCTCCCTTCCCCAAAGAAGTTCTGCTTATGTTGCAAAATTGCCCTTTTTTCCCTTATCTGATAGAGGTAAATAAGTGAGTTGTTTTATTCAGCAGCTGTTGTATTATCTTGAATATGTGATTTGATTATTTTCCGGTTTCGTGCACACCAAGGTTATCACAGCTGTTACTTTGTGATACTGCTATTTTGTAATAGGATAGTGTATTTTGAGATATATTAGTGTTGGGGCTTTTTTCTTCCTGGATAGTGGCAGAGAAATAATGAAGCTGTCCAACAGCTAATCTCTTTCTTTGGTGTCTTTGTGCTCCTACTTCACCTTCCACCTCAATATCTAGGAGAACTGTAACTATTTGTTAGGGAAATATGAGTTAAAATGCATAGCTATTACATATGTTGAGACATTCCAGTTTCAAGTACTTAGTATTCAGTGTGTGTACTCTTAATGACTATAAATATTAAGTTACATATGAGGTTCTGTAATATATCAGCTATATGTTGTACATTGTTTTTCCCACAGCAAATGCACATTTTCGAACCCCATAGATTGTGCAGTTTCTACTTTCTGCATTGCATTTCAAGGATTTTGCCTTGTATTTCATAAAGAGTCTTACTTCTGAGGAAATGTAAAGTCCATACAAATCATTTAGCATTGGGATTGTTCAGGTGCACTTTTTGCTGCATGCTGAGTAGCACTGAACTAGTCATTTAGGACATGTTTAATAACTAGTACTGGGTTTTGTCAGGAAAGACTGTGAAGTGGGGATTGGGTAGCAGAGGCTTGTGGGGTAACACTTTGTGGTGGGGATACAACAAGGTGGCAGGGTCCAGCCCTAAGTGGGGGCAGCAGAGTGAAGGGCTGTGGGCAAGTGGGGATGTGCCGTGACATCTTTCATGGCTGGCTGAACAGCTGGGTGAGATTTGTTAGGGATTCACAGATTGATTTAAAGAGAGGTAAGGTTGGAGTGCTGATTTAGATTTGACTCTGGAAAGGAGAGCTGTCTTTTACCTACTGAAGTCTGTTCTGTTTGCCGCAGTCCTCACTGATTCAGAACAAATGAAAGAAGGGATGGAGCTAGAGTTGATGGCTGAACTATGACATACTAGGAAAAAGTGAAAATATAGGGTGGCATTAGACTCTTAAAATCAGGAACAAGAGAGAAAAAAATGTATATTGCCAGGTCCCTTTCCACTAGTAAATCTTAGTCTCTTGCAGAGACTGAGCAATCTCTAAACTTCTTTTCTAGGTTTTCCTTTCCTTCATCATAATCCAGTGTGTTCCAAGTCACTAGTGTAGTGTAAGTTCTGGGAGAAGGAGCTAGAGTGCCTGTTCTGGTCCACGGAGCTGGGCCTCTTTCTGCAAGGCCATCTCAGCCTTGTAACTAATGTCCCCTTATCCTTCTGACCTGAGCATGTTCTGGTGCCTTCTCTTTCCTGATGGCTGCACTAATCCTTCAGCAGTAAGCCATAACATCTTTCAAAGTCTGCAGCCCATGCCTACAGGGAACTGAAGAGGCAAGGCTGTCCTGTTGACAGAAAGAAAATGTATATTAGGAATTTAAAAATAAGCAGACATAACCATTCCTGTTTTATTAATTTACTTGCAAATGAAGTAGCAGTGATCAGCTGAACTACTGAATTGTATATAGTTTGGGGTTTTTTAAAATTGCTAAGTATCTGGGTCATGAATCAGAGTAGCTTGATGGAAGGGGAAGAGGAAAGTGTTTTTAAAGTACTTAAATAGGCAAATGGGATAATCCTGAGTGCAGGGTAACATAGAAATTGAAATTTGTTATCTTTCTTTATGTATTATTCTTTGGTCATTGGAAAAGTATTTTACTAGCTTGAAAGGTTTTTAGTCAAGAGGATACATCTAAACTTCACTTTGGAGTTATGAGGATATTTGACTGTACAGAAGGCGAGCCTGTTGTGAGCATTTACACAGCAGACTACTGTATGCCAGGCAAATGAAAGATTCTTTGGTCAGTACTTTTACTAATCCTCCTCTCATGTATCCATTGAATGTCACACCTGGAAAGTAATTCAGTTGCTGTTTTAGCAAATGATTTATTTTCAGGGGGAGAATCTGATTTTTTTTTTTTTAGATATTAAAGTAATGGAAATATAATGTTTGCTTAGCTTGGCTTTCCTGAAAGATAAGGTGTCATATCCTAATGACACACTAGGTCCAGTGTTAAATTTCAGTCCTTGCTGGAGATAGTGAATGAACTGTGTCCAGAAATAAGTGGGTTTGCATGTCCCTGCTTATATTACTGGAGTTCAAGGTCACTAAAACAGTTCTGTAGAGTTTAATGTACAATATGTATTATTTACCCGTTTTTTTTCTTTAAAGTGACAGACTGTTTACTGAACTGTGTGAGCACTTCATTCTTTTGTATATAAGGAATGTTTTTTTCAGCTGATTATGCACAGAGGGTAAGCATTTTTTTGTCCTTATTTATTTATTTATTAATTATGCTGAGACAGCTGGATGGAAGACAGCATTCTTGCCTTCGGCATTCGAAGGAAAGATCTCTATTTTTGTTTAGTGTGCTAAACAGGCTTATCTTATAGTAAGGGTTATATAATATGATTATTAAGTTATCCTCTCTTCCAGAGGGTCATATATGTGATGTCTGGTCAATACAGAGAAACTCACACTTTTGACCTTCCTGTCTCTTTGGACACATTACTTGTTGGACATAATGGTCCTTCTAGAATTGCTTAATTGTTGCACAGAGATCATTTGTGCTTACTCTGTTATTGCCATTTGATGCTGCCTCTCTACACACTGCCAGAAGTCCATGGTATATTACATTTTTATTGTTATGTAAAGCAGCTGTAAAACAAACTGCAGCTGTGTAAGTGTATTTGAAATCTTTGCTATTGGCTACTTTATTTTTTCCCTTTGTGTCTCTAACTTTTACATTTATAATTTTGCCACCACAGAGAGCTAATGAAAAGCAAACATATAGACGGTTAGAAAAAGAAAGGTAACACTATACACGGATTCACATTGCTTCCTTAACTGATATTTATTATTCTGTTTCTCAGTAGAAGAAAAGATAGGAAGGACAAGTGGTGCTGGAATGTTTTTGGTGGGAGTATTGGGGATTTTGTCTTTTTTTTGCATTGCCTTGGCTGTTAGAGTCCATTGATTTTAGGAGACTTCAGGAGTTGTAGACCTAGTGGCCATATGGCAGACAAAGGAAGAAGATGAATTTATGTGCAGTAAGACATTGATCTGGATGAGGGGAGGTCTGTTTAACACCTTTTCTTGCATGCTTGTGGGCAGTCAGGCCCATGTGCTTCCTTAGCACACTCACAGGGTTATGCAAGGTGATTTCTCTTATGTGTTTAGGTTTCTCTTTACAAGTAGTACTGAAGAAAACAAGGGCTTAAATTATCCTATAATTTTGATTCTTTCTGTATGTCTTCAAGTATGTAGTAGAACACTATGTCTCACAAGAGTAAAATTATGACATGGATACATTTAAGAGTCTGACTTTCCACAAAAGCTGTTTCCAGTAAGAGTACTCATTGAGATGATGAGTCTCTTGATCATTCTTTGCCCTAGTGGGAAAAGTGTGTGAAACCAGCACAACAGCCACTGGGCAACCTCTCTCACCATTTCTCATCCATGCAGGTCACAGCTGCTAAGACGTTTTTAATAGGTAGACTTTTTCTTCATTTAAGCTGTTTTTCTGCTTTAATTGGAGCTTGCACAGCTTAGATCTTGCTTTCCAGTCTTTTCAGAAATATACCTGAACTCAGTAGACACTGAACCAGAGCTGCCTTCCCTCTGTAACCTGGCTTGGGGAGACATACCTACTTGGTGGGGGTCTGTTCTACATTAAAGGAACAGAAACTATAAAGATTAAAAGATTCTCAGGAGGGAAACATGTACTTGGATTTTGCCAGCAGTTAAAAGTAAATCCCTTACAGTAAGGAAGACTCTAAATGGTGCCTCTCAATATATGTTTTGCAGTACTTGAATTATTGAAGACTGAACCACTACCAGGCTTCAACTTTGAAATGATGAAGTAGATTTTAGCTTGAATTTTATTTTGCCCACCATTTCGTTTTGCAAATTATGAGGTAATTCATAGTAATTTGCACATTTAAAAACTGTTAGATAGTATCTAGGACAACAGCTCTAGGGGAACAGTGTTGATTCAGATCTGATTTTTGTCAGCTTGTGTTTAAAGTGTGTATGTGTGTGCAAACACATATTTTGCATTCACTTACCACAGTGTAGTTGAAGTTTCGATAAAGTGTTTGTTTTTTGTTTTTTTTTTTCCTCCTAAATGTGCAGAAGTAGCTTTGTGGAAAATAAAAATAATTACTGTAAGATGAAGTTTGCTTTTCTTCAGCATTTAATTTGACTCGTAGAAGTCGACAGTGTTTTCATAAACTGCAAACATTGCATCACCCAGGAGAAGCAGCACACATAGGAAAGTCTCTTAGGGGTGTGCAAAACAGACTCCAAGGGTAACACTGACTTGCCAGTTAATACCAGTGGTGTAAAGGGTAAAGTCAAATTTCTTTTCATGACTTAGAGGGGATCTGTGCTGCCATAAAGTATATTCTTGTTATTTTGTAGCAAAAATGATAATACAATTGTAGATCCACAGTAATGGAATACCCTGTTAGTGTGTGTGTGTTCACATGTCACTGAAGGGAGTGAGTACAGCTGTGGGGTGTACAGGTTTTGTGTGCTCCAATTTTATACATGAAATAGTGTCTGTATGATCAGAGCTAGGTATAACAGGACCATTATCACACAAGTTTGTTAAAAGATGAAAGACATTTTTAGAAAATACAATCTGAATGTTGTCACACTCAATCAGGACACCTCATTTTGTATAACACCCACCTGGGTTTCCTTTTTGTATCTGATCCTGTCATCAAGTAAGAACTTACTGTGCTCTTGTGCCCTTGGCTAATCATAGCAGACTTCTGGCTTCCTTTCAGTCTTTGCAGTGTTTTGACTTGGAACAATGAACTTCCTAACTGTACAAGAACACTTTATTTATTTAATATCTGTTTCACTGTTGAAAATACACCTTTAAAAAAAAATCTGATCCGAATGATATATATTGTCAACAAGAGTTTCTCTGCTGCAGAAATTTGTTTTCAAGTCCTCAAAGCTGGGCAATATAGGTGAGGCCTTTTCACATGTATCAAATGTATGCTAATGAATCTGGTGTAAAGATCAAGGATCCCATCATCCTGCAGAATGAAGCATTGAAGTGTGTATTTTTCCACAACTGCAGTGTTTTTTCCGTTACAATAAATTAGGAAAGTTGGAATTGGGTATAGTAAGACACAGTTCAGGCTGGTAGTGAATCTAAGTTAGGTAAGCAACCTTTGTATTTAGGGATCAATCCTATAGCTGAAGTAACATAAAAGCTCTGGCATTCCTCTGAATTGTCCTTTCCTGGGCTGCAATAACTAAATCAAGCAAGGTTTCCTTTGAAATTGTAACACCAATGTCATCAGTCTGCAATCTGGTGAGTTCCCTCTGAAATCTACTTCCACTTGCTTTGACAAATTTAATGCCACTACATGGACATCCCTATTTAATGAAGTGTTTTGGTTGAAGTCATACTTTTGTTTGGTGCAGTTTACACCCAGATAATGGTAGTTACATGCAAATACAGATGTACACCCTTCTTGCAAGTGCCCAGAAATTCATTGCAAAACGGTGGCATCCATCCCTTTTTAAGCTGTTCATCCATGACCCTGATGATGGCATCTGAGAACTTGTTTATGCTCACAAAGGAAGCTGCAACTGTTGACTAATTGCTTCTACAATGAGATTTAAAATATCATGCAGAGTGTGTGTGATACTAGAGGTTTGGGTGATGTTACATATAAAGTTCTGTTCTTTTGCTTTTTTAATTGTCCCTCTCCCTCACTAGCATCTTCAGCCATACACACTGTATTTCATTTGGTTAGTTTGTGGTTTGTTGGGGCTGTTTGTTTGGTTTGTTTTTTTCCCAATATAGAAATACCAGCATTGAGTAGCGGAGAATTTTTAATACTTTTGGTATTTGTTTTCTCATTTTTTGTCATCAACCTTGTGCCGAAAATTCATATGTTTGAATTTCTTTACTTCTTGCTCATCTTCCTCTGCTCCTCCTAGTAGGTAGGTAAGTTTAGTCTGGAAGAACAGACATTTACTCTGTCTGGAAGAACACAATCAGGATGAAATACTTCAGGCATTTAACTGCTAAATTCATGCTACGCTGAATTCTAGTGTAAGAGAAAATAAATTAGAAACATCTGTTTTCTTTTTCTCATAACAGAAGAACCAAGAGAGATGTTCTATTGAAATCAAAGATAGCAAATAGAAGAGCAATAAAAAGAAGGTATTATATGTGTATTTCACACATATAATTAGTCTCTGGAACTTACTGTCATAGGAAATTATTGAGGCCAAGAACATAACAGAATTTGAAATAGATTTGGGCAGGCATGTGGCTACCATCAATCTTCAAAGTCAGCATTATTAATTATGGTGATTTGGGAGCAATATTAGACTCATGCTCCTAGGTTTAAGCAAGATACCTTGAGATGTTGTACCAGAAGAGCATGGTGGAGAGGGTTTTCGGGGCTAGGGGGGGTAGTTTGTTTCTTCCAATTCAACTTGCCTATAGACTAAAATCTGCTTTAATTCTGAGCTTACATTGAAATCTTTGCCCAATCCCAGCTTGCACAAAGAATGTTTTTCCCTCCTTCCACATACATATATGCACACCTGTCTTGTATCTCTTTGGGACCAGAAATCCTCCTCTCATACTGACTTCTTCCCTTTTCACATATTCCTTTCCATATCAGGTCATCCCAGAAATGACTTTTATGCATCATGTCTGATCAGGTTGCAAGGGAATGCCTATGGAAATGACCTACAAAGTGAGCAATAGACTCCAAAGCCTTATAAATGATTAATACCTACACAGAGCAAAAGCCAGAGTGTTGATTAAACTTGAGTGTGCTGTAATGAGTGAAATCACTGTATTTCTGTAAAGGAAGTGATGATGGTAGCAAGCTCTTTACCATGGCTTGCCTTTTGAATAAGTGGCACTTCAGGTTACAGAATTAATTCCACAGAGTGGAAAAATATCAGGAGTGAAGAAAGAAATATGTTAAAAGGCTAGACTATTATAGTTGACATTTATGCCTGCAAATCTCAGCAGGACTTTAGGCTACACAGTTTCTACATGTTGGGGCTAGGGAGGAGAAATATCTTGGTATGCTAAAGATTAAAAAAAACCAACAAAAACCAAACAACAAACCTCTCCAAAAAAACCCAAACCCAAAACCACATAACAGAAAAACCCAACACAAACCCACATCTGTAGATTCAGAGAGAAAAGAAAAAGGTAGCTGAGCAAAAACTAATAGAAACAAAAATTAGAAATACCTAGGCTTAGTCAAAATATTCCTGGCTTCCAAATTCTCATATTGGGAGTGTAGGAAAGGTAACTTGAATAAATCATGTGGCTTTTAACAAAATAACCTTAAAATGTCTCCTGTAGAGGAGTTCAGCCCTCTGCAAAGCTCTGTGCTTTTCTTATGAGGTTCTGCTCTTCTGTAATTATCTGTAAACTACTGTCAATTTTAAAAAACAGAAGCAAAAACAATTTAATGACAGAAGCAAAGCTTGTTTCTTATTTTGAAGATGCTCAGCAGCAGCATTGATTGATAACAAACTTTTGGACTTTACTCCTACATAAAAAGTAGAGTATTTTGTCTTCATGGGGTGCAGATGCAACAAGGATGCTTTCTCAAGTGTTCTTTGCTGACAGTGGGAATTAGGAATGCCATAATTACTGACTGGGCTAAGTGTGATGAAGCAACCCCCCAATCCAAGTGCTTTGGAGTGATCTGGCTTTTGCAGTTGCTGCTGATTTTGTTGGAGGGGTTTTGCTGGGTTCCCAAGAGATTTCTGTGCCCTGCATTGCATATGAATTAGTTCTGTTGAACTTGATGGAATTTTTGTCATTGACTTCAGCTAGCCCAGACTGATACAGAAGTACTTGCTTTTTAAAAGAGACTTGACAAATGTATGCTTACAGGATAGATCTTTAACAATGAGTGGTTTGCCAGAAACTTTGAAGTAGGGAAAAAAAACTTATTCTTTACTGCCTTGTGCTCACTAGGGACATTATCACCCACCTATGGTGATAAGTTTTCCCATTTTGAAAAAAGAATCGTGTGAATGAGAAAAAGGCTTAATTCAAATACATACAAAGTCATCAGTCAGCTTCTGTGGATTGCTGTCCACTTTATCTAAAAGAGTGTGTTGGAGAAGGAAGTGGATTTTGGAGAGGAGAGATAGAATTTATTAAAAAAGGAGATGGAAGACTGCTCATGTGATGACACAGGATTTGTTTCCTTAAAAAACCCCAAAAAACTGAAATCAACAAACGTAGCATTTACAGCATCACAGAATATCATAAGGGTCATCCAGTCCAACTTCTGGCCCTGCAAAGCACCATTCTCAAGGATGTCCATGTGCCCAACAGCATTGTCCAAACACTTCTTGAGCTCTATCAGGCTTGGTGCTGTGACCCTTTCCCTGGGGAGCCTGAGCCTTATTTTTTTTAATCTCAAGAGAAAATAGAGAAGAATGTTTTTTTCCTCTTCTAAGACAAGAGCAAAGGTATATGGAATGAAATTAAAAGATAATGAAATTTAATTTCTGGACTTTTTACACAACAAAAAAGCCAAAACCTCTGGGGCACAGGGGTTCCATGCTGTATTGCATTACTGAAAGCAGGAATTAAGCAAGCCTCAAAAATTCTCAGGCTTCTGTGGAGGGCAAAATAAGACAGAATTACTGCAGCAGATTCATAATACTGATTTCAGAAGGAAAACATGGATGCCTGGGTGTTGAGGCTCAAGCAATTACCACTGAGAGTGTTGCTATGGCAGAGGAAAACAGAAAACGTAGCAGAAACCTTCTGATGCCCATCTCTGACCCATTTGACACTGGAAGCCAGTCAGATACAAGATGTTAAACTAGGTGGGCTTCAGATCAGATCCAGCCTGGTAGATCTATATTTCTTTTGATAAGCTAGTAGATAAAATTTGCACTTGACCTGTGATCAAAATCTTTGGAGTAATACTATTTCTAGTGTGCTAATGTGTGAACTGAATCTTATTTTAACACAGTTTTATAGGAGGAAAAATGTGTTTAGAAAAAAATCTTCGTAAGTCATGTTGTAAAAAGGTTTGTGCTGTATGAAGCACACACTCATATATATATATTTGTGTGTGTGTATATATATAACAAAACTACTATTAAGAGTGATTTCTAAAAGTATTTTCTGTTACATTTTTGCCAAATTAGTATGTCTCTCAGAGAATTGAGTCTTAAAGCACAAAACAAGGACTCACTTTCAGTGTTTCACTTCAGTACTTAAGGTTGACTTTACCTGATCAGATTTCAAGTTTGTAGTATCATTAATTCATGGCTTGAAAGTTGCATGAGTTTTGTGTATATTTATATATAGTGAATTAAAAAATCACATTAGTATTGGTTAGTTTGCTAATCTGTTAATGATGTGTTCTACTCTTCTGACACTTACAAACTTAACAGAAGAGAGTTATTTTCAGCTATTTTAGCTTCATTAGAAAAAAAATTGGCTCATCATAACCTGTAACTACATTTGATTAAAAACCCAATATAATTTTAAAAAAATAGGATAAGTCACTTTTAATGATGGGAATGTCAGCTGCCTTTGGAAATTGTCTATTCTCAGTAATTTGTTAAGAAGGCCGTTTGTGTGTACTGTAAGAGTTTTATTTACTGGCCTTTCTGAACTGAGGTCTTGACATAGAAACGTAAATGAAGAAATGCCTGCTTATTATTTTATCTTGAAAGTTCATTCGTGAAGTTCTTGAAGTTTTATTCTTGAAAGGTGGGGTTGTTTAGACTGGATGAGAAATTTTCCAACATAGTGTAAATAGGGTAAATATATTTACACTGTAAACATATTGCTGTTTGAACATCTTCACTACAAGAAATACTTGAAATGCCTTTTAGTAAGAAAAATCAATGTGAATGAATCTGGAGTGACTGGAAACAAATCACTTTTCTTTGTGCTTAGAGAGATTTTCCCTACCTTCAGACCTGAAAACCCTGTAATTGTAGCTAGTGAGAGATTTATTTCTCTTGTGTTGTTATGTATATAAAATTGCATCAAGCATGGGTGTTAAGGCTGGCAGCACTTCTAGGTGTTTTGCCATACCACTGTGTGCTATTATGTTTTTTTCATATTTTTGCCTAATTAGAAGCAACATGTTCAGTTTGTGTTCAAAAACTTAATAGTGTAATAATAGGTCTAAACTGCTCATCTATCTCTGTGTCAGTTTGCAGTTTCCTCGGCATTTATGGAAATGGTTACAGCATAACAACAGCAAGGCTCAGCTCTCAAAACATACGCCTAATCTTGTCACTCTTGCTTCAAAGTAGAACTTGTAACAATGCTGAGGTTAAAAGGTCAGAAAATGTATGCTCTTCTCTGTCTCTAGGACACTTGCATGTTTCTGTGAGGTGTGCTCTCCTCCTTCTGCCTCTACAAGAGAAAACCTCTTGCTAGAATTACTACCGATTAAAGTGTTACCAGCATCCAATGAAGAAATATGTATTTTAGACCTCTTTTTGTACATTTCTTGTATTGCACCAGAAGTTTGTGAGGAAAATGTCTTCCTTTTTAATGACTAGAAAAGCCTCCACGGCAACATACATGAAGTATTATTTAACATGAGTGGTTTCAGGTAATTAAAGTGTGAATTTAGCATGATTTCTTTTTTCATAGCACCAAAAAGTTTAAATTTAGTTTAAACTAAGAATGTCAGTGATCAGCTGAAGAAGCAAGTTTCTAAGCTGTATGGGACCAGGAGTGATGTTGAGGAGGGTGCCTGAATTTCTTGTGCTCCCTGGCAATTCCCTGTTCCTTGCCTGCTATTGTCATTGTCCTCTGTCAGCAGAACTTAAGTGCCACACATGGGAGTTTCTTTCAGCTTATTAAATTGTTGCTAAGTCATCTCTCTTTGGTGGAAATCAGGGAGGAGAAGACACCAAGTGTTGGCTTGTGTGAGGGTAGCATGCTTTTCATAAAAGGTGTAAGTGATAAAATGTCCCAAGTTGAAACTATTATTGCCTGTCATTTCATTGCTTCATTGTATATATTGTTTCCTTACATTTGGGACATTTGGACATTTCCAAATAAAAGGGCCATGAAGTACAGGTATTGGGAAGTTCGAAATTCACCTATAAGGTTTTTTGCATTGCACAGGGAAGTTGCTTAATACCAATTGCCAAGTATGGTTCTGAAGAAAAAAAGATAATTTGTGAAGGACTATATGTGGTCTTCAAGTTAAGGCATGCAAGTTGTCCACAAAACTGTATACATTATTCAAGAGTACTGCTTAGTCCTCTTGTGGCTCCTCATGTGGATTAAATTTTCCTAATGTTCCTAATACTTTGAAAACAAAAAAATAAACAAAAGTTTGGAAAGTCACTGCAAGCACCTGTTCAGGCTATCCTTATGCATGTGAATCTGCTGTAGAAAAAAATCAAAGTTCTATTGTTCTTATTAAATCTCTTGATAGATATTTTGGAGTTTTAAGGTTTTTCCCTCTAACCAGCTTCAAAATATTTGTATCTACTACATTACATGTTGGCTAGCTATTGTGACTGGCTCATGTTATTATTGGGAACAACTTACAGTGGTATATAAACAATTTTTAGTGGCTGCTATATAATTGGCTGGCAGCTGTGCTGTATTACAGTGTAGGTAATCTTGTTTTACTTAAAGCAAACTCTAATCTTAGATTTCTGTTTCTAGTCTGTGCATGCCAGAGTTTCAAAACTCAAAGGCAGTGTTTTCCAATTACTTTACTTTTCTGCCAGGTAATTTTGATAGCTTAGAACTGTGAAAATCAGGAAAGAGTTGCTCTGGGTAGTACAGCATAATTGAGAATATTTTGTTGTTGTTTTGAGAAGAGTAACCAAATTTTGAGCTGTTACTGGATGGTTTGTGTAGTTTTGCTGTTAGCACCCACAGTGAAATAGATTCATTCAAATGCAGTGATCTTGATTTACTTAGTTAGTGGCAAGGAGAGGAGGTTTAATGTAGGTGAAGGAGAAGGGGAAGACATCAAGACTGGACTTCCTTCGTTCCGTCCTTCTGCCCATCCTTCCTTCCTTCCATCCTTCTTCCTTCCGTCCTTCCTTCGAGACACACCATATTTTGTTCAGCAAGATAATGTTACGGGAATCAGCGTTGGTAAAATACAACAATGTGAAGCCAAGATAATGGGATGGCCTGTTTCTCTGGTCAAGTGATGCTGACGCTACCTATCATACATCTGATGGGAGGGGGGACTCTCTTTGTTGATTGGCTGATGGATTGTTCTAACTTGTGACATGATTTTTAGGGCGAGTTGGTTGGTAGGTACAGGTGATGGGACAGGTAAATCAGTTTAGGAGCATGTGATACAGGAGCAGGTTTTTTTCCCTTAGGTTATGTTCTGTTGAAAACTTAGTTGCATATAAACTAACAATCTTAAAATACTACTTCATCTGTTCCAGGTACAGACTTTAAACAGAATTCCTGCCATTCCATGCAAAAGACATGGTAGTGTATCTCTAGTCTGGAGATGTATTGACTCTTCTCTTTCAAGTAGCCCTTTTCCTTCCCATGGAAGTAAGAAAGTTAGCTCAGGGAGGCAGTTGGGTGAAGCCTCAAGAACCTTGTCCTTATTAGTTTGAGGAAGCTCGACAGTCTTGTTTGCTTTCAATTTTCAGCATAGCAGAGGCATCTTACCAATTGTTACACATCATCTTTAACTTTCTGGGGCTTTTTTTTTCAAGCTGGTTTGTAGCTGCTGTTTCCCTTTCAATTTAACTTATTTAGGGTATGCATTTCTTGATCTACAGAATTATAATGAAATCAACAGGGCAAATGGATGATAAAGTCCAAAATAAACAGTCCACTCTGTTCGCTTGGTGCTGGATAGGTAGGCTTATGAAGTAGGCAGGATTCTCTATATTTTTTTCCCTTAACAGGGCAAGCAACTTGTGAAAAGTCAGAAGTGTCCAGATCATGTGCATTCAAATTTATTACTTTTACAGTTGATGTACTACAGACCTCCTAAAGATTTGTGATGCACTGGGGAGTTTTATCTGCTTAGTGAGATCACCTTCCATACTCTCACTCAGGTGAGAACAGGACAGGAGATGGGCATGACAGACAGAAACACAGATGTAGGTCCCAGCTTGATTCAGGAATGGCAGGCTAATTGTAGTAGATTTGTATTTTTCCTTAGTGGATAAAGCACAGTATTTAGGAAAGAGCCCTGTTATCATTCAGTGTAGCACTTCTAGAGCTTATGGAGGGGAAGGGAGTATTATTGAACTATTTAGTTGTCAGAGGGGTAATTTCCTCTCCATGTATGAAGAACCTGCTATATCCCAGTAGGTGCCAGGAGGAAGTAGATTTGTTTTCTTTTCAGGAGTATACCACATGTGAGATTAGTGACACAAGAACTTTCGTATATATTAGTAGTATTGATTGTCTTTTATTTGTCTTTAATTATAGGTCTGTCAATTTGATGCTAGGCAACCAGTTTAGGGTATGCTTGCTTTATGCAACCATTAAAATTACAGAAATAAATAGGGTTCACTAATTATATTTCTACACCAATTCCCAAAAAACCTGTTTGAATATGATGAGGCCCCCCAAAAAGGGTGTAGTCGCAGAAATAGTGCATTTGTGAAATTGCCTGGTTTTGCTTACCAACTGTAAATTACACATCTGTGCTATAAACACATAAATAATTTGGAAATTAGGTCTGATGATGTGTAATAATTTCTGTCCCTGTGTTGGTAGTTGATAGTCAACAGACAAATGGCAGGAAGGAAACTGATTTAAAAATAACATGAGGTTATGTTGGCAGACCTCAGATTCTACCATCACATGTTCTTGTCATTTTAAATGAGAAATTGCTAATTGTTAGGTGTGTCAGAGTCTCTTTTACTCTTTCCAAATTTGTTTTATTGTTTCTTATACAAGGTATTATTTAATGGGACATGTAAGGTCACATATAAGCTGGGATGTTTAAATTTATTTATTTTTGGTCACAACCTCAAACTAAATCTATGAGGAGAAAAGAAAAAGATGTGCATATAATGAAAATAATTCCATTGATTACTTAGTCTGGCATTTTCTGTATTTCTGTACTGTACATACTAAAATCTCAGACTGACAGTAACAGCCTTTCTGCAGTCATGTTTGGCACTGAAAATGTTCCTACATGTATGTAGTGGGACAAACTTCCAGTACTTTGTAGTAGAGAAGGCTACAAAGAAGCCACTGCAAAGAAGAACTGAAACCCTTGAGAACTGAGCAGGCTAGATTTATTTTCAATTTTGGAACCAATGCTAAATGGATTCATTTCTCTTGAACCTTTTTAATAAGGACTTGCTCCTAAATTGGAGTGATTATTGTTAAACTAAATAGATCTGCAGCACACTCCTGAGAATATCATGTGTCTCCTCCTGACCTCCCTGAGGTCAAAACTGAGATTTTATTTTAAATCTTTGAAGCCTGGTTTAAAAATCAAATTCTGCAGTGAAGTTGTTTAAGAGGGTTGGCCTTTTCACCAGGTAGCTTAGTAATAACTTCACTGTAATATTTTGCAGAGACTGAAATATTTCAGGTAAAAGTCTTAAATTTGCAAGTGCCCCATGGCATTTCTGTTCCTATTGTAATAGAAAAAGAAGGAGATCTTGGCTGTGGTAACTCTTGGTTGTTGTGTAATCTTATTGCCAAGTATTTTTTATATAAATTGGAAAACGTAGGGGTTTTTTTTTTTTCTTCCCACAAAGAAATCCCCCTGGTCAGTTTTCCTTGAAGTCCCATAAATCCCTGCATTACACCTTATCAGCTCCATTATCAGAGCTATTTAGTTATTTAGTTCCTTTTTTAACCTAGTAAGAAAGTAATTCACTGCACCATTTATCCTCCAGTTTAAGCTTTGTGCAATTGTTCAAACCTTCCTAATTTTACATTAGGCTGATACGTAAGGGAAAAGCTTTCCCAGATGTTAAAATAGAAATTTTGTGCATGAAAATGCAGAGAAGAATGATATTATTCCTAACTCTGTTAGAAATGTGGTGGGTTTTGTAAGGCACTTATGCTTGTGCAATAATATTGTGACTGCATTTTAAATCAAAGGCAGAAAACACAATACTTTCAATGACTTACAAGAAAAATAATAATATTTACAGCTTTGTACTTGAGAACAATATCCCTGAAAATGAACTAAAAGGAGAATTAAGTTCTATTTTCAAAAGTATATGTTTGGATTGCTGTAGCAGTATTATGTTCCATCTTTGCTCACTTACCTCTCTATCTTGTTTGCTCCCTTCCTATGTTTTAACTAAAGCTGACTGCACATTTTTCTTTTGCTCTTTTCCCTCTATCTCTTATTGAGCCTGCAGGAATTTCACCTGGTATCAATCCATCATTTTTATGTTAACACAGAGGAGCAGCTTGGTTGTGTGTAATGGCAGTGGGCAAAAATTGCCACTGATTCACATAAGCATGTAGTAATTCAGTATCTTACCTTTAATTTGCCACAGTTGGCCAGGAGTGGTTTTTTTGTCTTATGATTTTTTTTCCTTTATTTTCTTTTTATTTCCATTATTTGGCTTAGAAATGGGAGACATCTCACTTTTAAACTACTTTGCCAAAAAAATAGCAATTAAATGGATGGCCCCGGGTATCCTTTTAATTATTTCTGTTTTGTCTGTTTGTATTTCTTCCTAATAACTGTGTAATGTTTTAATGCTTATTTTATTGTTGAAAAACCTTTGTAAATTGTTCACACAGGTCTTTGGATTGTATTGTAGCAGGCTTGGCATAGTGGGGTCCTGCCTGTGAATGAAATGTCTTGGTGCTATAGTACTAAAAATAATAATAATAGATTTTGGTAGCTAAAATATGTGCAGAAGGTGACAATTTATTTCTAAAATTAGAACTGTGCATTAATATGAAGGTTTTGAAGTGATGTTTGTGACATAGGATTAGCTGCATTTTATTTTGTTGGTTTTCACTATGTCCTTCAACATTCCTGTTTTAAGACAGTTTGCTTAAAGATTGGTAGAGCAAAATTTCTTTGAATGGGGGATGTGGTGTTTGTTTTCCGTGGCTAAGATGGATGAGCTGTCCTGCTTCTTTGTAAAGGTGGCAGTGCCTCCCCCAGTGATCCAGTATTTCTGGGGTGCTTTTCCAATCTCTCTACCAGATCCAGCTTAGCAATGTAAGTGAGCAAGTTCAGGGGTGGATACACCCAGTGGGCTACAAGAAAAGAAAGTGTATTTACCCTGAGGTCAGGAGTGGGTTAGTCGGGAAAGTCAAGGTGCAACAGAACTTCATGTGAGAATGATACGCTCCCTGCCTGGCAGCCAAAACTTCTAATCTGTTTTGGGCTTACATCTTTGGACAAGAAAAAAAGTTAAAAAAAGAGGGTGGGGAAAGAAAAAGGGGACCTTCTAGCATTCAGCTGTTTCCTAAAGCTGCCTAGTAAGTCCATAACTAAGATGCACTTCCATGTTCAGCCATTAACTGTTTCTTACTAGGAAACAAAACAACAGCAAAAAAAATTGATGTTGCTGTCAGTTTGTAATGGTGAAATTTTACTTTGGAGATCATTAGATTCTCTGCCACCCTGAAATTCCCATGTGCCATTAGTATGTTGCTTGCTTTCTGATTTGAGCTATGTCCCTTGGAAAAGGTCATGTCTGCAGTGTTTTTAGAATTTATGTTTATTTTTCCCAAGTGTGCAACTTCAAAACAGCTTAGCTACTAGCATCAGACTCTTCATGTTTAGGGCGAAATAGCCTCAAAAATAGCACCTAGGGATATGGAGTAGTTGGTGTACGAGTTCATGGGTTTGTTACTTGCAATTTTAACTGAAATATATTGTAGGTTTTCATTAGGTGTTATTTCGTTCATCACATCGTGGAATCGCCCTTCTTCTCATCACCCTGATGGATGGCAGTCTCTGGCACATCTGAACTACTCTGCTGAATAGTTGGCTTTTAAAAGGAATATGTGCTGCTTTGGTATATCAGGGTATTAACCTAGTGTCTGTAGCATCAATTATTTTGATTTATCACTGCAGTGATCTGCTATTGTGCGTCTTCTGTGTGTCAAAAAAGAGAAATTAAACTATTTGCCAGTCTGAATTTTCACTAAAGGGAGCACTTACATTATCATTTGGTCAGCTCCTGGAAAGGACCAGGTAGCTTCCACATGAACTAGCACGTTTACATAAACAATGGACTCTTTCTGAGTCATTCTCCTGGAAAGTACCGTCACTGTGTTCCCAGAGATTTTTGTACATTAGCTATATGTGGTGAACACCAAAAAGTCCTGCCTTCCCTCCACGGCATAGGCATATTTTGAGTGATTTGCCCAGGGTGCCAGGGCAGAGGAGGAAGCTGAGTTTGTGTGTGCAAAGTATGAGAGTGGTATCATGTATTGCAGACCTGTGATGGAGGTTATATCTGGCACGCTTAATATGAAAAACCACAGGCTGGGTGTTCTTGGAGACTGTCCGTCATTTCAGCTTTTTCCATTTGTGTGTGAGTGTGTGTGAGTGTGTGTGAGTGTGTGTGAGTGTGTGTGTGTGTGTGTGTCTTCCCCGTGAACACGGGATCTCTGACACAGAGTTGTGCTCAGTACTGCAAGGCATCTGCAGCTAATTTGCCTAGGCATCCTTCTGCTTCCCAGCCTCTGCTCCGGGTGTTTCTAATTTACCTGTTGGATTGTTAAGTTGGGAAAGCCTATGATGCCTGCCAGCAAAGAGAGGCTGAGCAAGATCAGGTTTTTCCAAAGCAGCACAAGGCTGGTTAGGACTTGGCCCATGCAGGACTTTGAGCTTGGTCGCACTTGTGCTGAGACTTTCTCTCTGCCTTGCGTCTACCAGGAGGTAATGCCTTGCATTTTCCTGCTTCTAGACATCGAAAATTAGATATTCCTTGAACAATACCTTGGCTCTGGGAGGTTTCCCAAGGAGTGTTTCTGTCATAACATCAGTCTGGGGGATAAGCCAGCATCATTGGGAACAATCAGGATCAGTTGTTACAGTGAATGCAGTGCATCTTCACTGAATAGACCACTGTTTTTCCAAGAGAGATCTCGGTTGTGATGCAGTGTAACACATGCTGCTTGATAGGATAATAATGGGTTGGGATCTTTTTGGTTTTCTTTCGGAGTCATTTTTCACTCTGAATTGCTGGTCTTTTATTCATTTCTTTCTTTGGAAGTGAAGAGGTTGTGGGCTGCTGAGTTAATACAGAAAGTTGTTGCTCACTCACATATTCTCATTTGCAGTGGAAACAATTTATATTTAATTGGTTAAAATTGTCTTCCTAGTGGTCATATGTTGGACAGCTTCAAAGTGTTGTATTAGTAGATCTAGACACTTAATTTGAGCAGTGGTGGCACATATCTGGCAAGGTGACAGCTGTGCCAGTGAGCCCTGTGTCCATGCATTCATGAATTTCTTTTTGAAGCAGATAATTGCAAGGATTTTAAACAAAGAATGTGATCTTTAGCCTTTGACAGTTTATATATCTCCCCCAAAATGTAATGCTGCTGTTCCTACACTCTGGTCAAGTATTGTCACTTTTCTATTATGCACTAGGTCTTCGTGAGCTGTTTGATATTACTAATCCTGAGTTGAATCTAAGCATATAAGTCATGAGCATCATATTTGAAGCTGACTTGCATCATCTTCTTTCAGTCTTTCTTTTATAAGAAATCAATGTTAATGTGTAAAAGTTGGACATGCACAGCTATTTTACTCTGTTAATTGAATTATGAAAAGCTTAAAAGGAAAGCTTAGCACATCATTGTTACAGCCTACTGATGTCTTACAAAGATGCTGCACTCTTAATATGGCAGTATATTACTTGTGTGCAGTGATAGCTCTAATTGGAAACCTAATAGGATACAAGAGATTTCGAAGACTATTACTAATGATAATATATTTTTTAAGTCTGTGGGATTTTTTTTTTATTGACAGTCCCTTGGGCTGAAGCTGGAAATAAAATGCAAAGTGTTGAAATATTTCTCATTGGTTTGGAGGGCTGTATTCAGTGCTAATCGCACATCACATTTCTTGAGTGCTGAAGTGCTCTCCGTTGGCAGTTCTGGTGATATAAATTCCAGCAGTAAATCGGTGCTAACGAAGTTCAAGTACCTGTTCCCGTTCGGAGCTCCACCTTTAGGGGAGGGAGGGGAGGATGATTGTCGGCGCAACTCGCAGTAATGACAGTGTGTCAGGAGGTTGCTAATAGGTACATAAAGAGGTGATTCCTTGGAGCGGTGGGTAAGGGTGCCCCAGGGAGTCCTTTTCAGTAAGTTTGCACTGTTAAGTTGGTGTCTTTCCAGAGGCAGAGCTTCCCTCGAAATACAGAACTTTTCCAGTGTAACGCACAAGTGGCAGCTGGAGAGCACCGAGTGCCCAAATATATGGACCTGCATAGGACAGGGACAAGCCATTAAGGTGGAGTGGGATGCCAGGAGTGTTCAGGATGGAATGGCTTTTACTTTAACACTGATCTTGAACTGTGCGGGGTTTTGTATTCTGGAGAGAAAAATCTTTCCCTTGTGGCTGGTGCATCATTTGCAGAGAATCTGTCTTCCTTTACTGCTTTCTTACATGCTTTCCTTTCCCTAGAAGCATGCTTTTAGTCATAACTTCACGATTGTTGAATTATCTAGCACCAACATATTATGAAATTTTATTATTAGCTTAATCTGGAAAAAAAAAGTTAGGTTTGATAACAGAATTAGTTCCCTTTCTCTCCTGATTCCCCTGCTGTCAAGAACATGTTCACCAGTACTGGGAAGAGCAGGGGAAAAAATGTCTCTGATCACTGTTGTTATTATGACAATTTATGTTCTTGCAATTGTATTTCTGTTTATAACATCGTTATTAACACTGAGTGATTACTCTGGTTCCCTGTATGTTAATCAAACGTGTATTGTCATGTGTATATTGAATTTATTGTATTGCCTTCCCTCCCAAGTAATACTGCTCTGTGATTATTATAATATGAAAAGAGCTTGGTTTTTATCTTCTGTCTTAGAGGAGCCTTGTTAAAAGAAAGAGGAAAGAAGAGCAAGACTAGTTTTTATTGTATTAGGAACGTTAAAATCCATCCCCTTCAAAACAAGGGGAGAAGAGATTTCTGAAGCCATGGTACATCCATGATGGAAAAGGCTGTGTCAGCACCCCCCATTATGAAAATGTTTTTCCAGCTCTGGCATCTTACAGACAAAATACTACCATAGCAGTACAGAAGGGAAGAGCCAGCAAAGGAATCCTACACCATTAATGGCTTTATAGGTTGAGCTGTACTTAGAAAGACTCAGTGACATGTGGCACACAACCGAGTACAAGTGTCTGAGGATACCAGTAAAACTAACTTTACCAAGCAGGCATTTGATCCCTGCAGCACCTTTAGTTTGTACTGCTTGTAGTGAGCTGCTGGGAGGTTAGGCAGAATCTCAAATAAGCAGAGCTAATTTGAGAAAGTGCTGTTTTAATTAGGCATAGTGATTTTAATTCTCCCCAAAAAAACGCAGTTCCATAATGCAAGCAATATCAACAGGGTAAGATCATGTGACCTCATCTTAGAAATCAGTGCAATAAAATGATAAAAGTGTAGAAAACTTTGACGTTTCAGAGCGTCGTCATTAATTTGGCTTCCTTCAATTATACTATGAGCCTTTGTTTAACAATAATGCAGGATATATTTTAATTTTGAAGAACACACAAGATTAATAAAATGAACATTAAATCCTTAATTTGTTTAGTATGGTCTTTAATGTGGTAAGTTTTATTAAGACTGAGATGGAAGAGCTATTTCTGAAATACAGTAGGAAATTGTTCTTTGAAACTTAGCTCTTGTATTGTATTGATAGTGTAGGATGTTTAGGAGTAGTTCTGGGCAATGAGAGTCTGTCAAGAGAGAGAAAATGGAAACCATATCCCACCTCTAGTTTCTCAGCTTTGCTAAACAGTCTGGAACGCTGATAAGTTCAGGTAAGGTCTCTGAGTGTTTGAAAGCATTCAATCTTCTTTTAATCCCTGTCTCTACTTCAGGTGGTGTATGAAGAGTAACACTGAAATATTTCTTCCATATCATACTTGAAGAATGTAAGAAGTCATATTTATTTGAGCTGTGGTAGTATTTCTGAATTATTTTGGTTTTTTATCTCTTAGTGCTGGCCCCAAAGGTGATAACATCTACGAATGGAGATCAACCATTCTAGGACCTCCAGGTTCAGTCTATGAGGGAGGTGTTTTCTTCCTTGACATCACATTTACACCAGAATATCCCTTCAAGCCTCCAAAGGTAAGAGACCTGTAGCTAAAATCTTAAGTCACGAGTGCTAAACATGAATAGCATGCAGTGTTAATGGAACGCAGCCCATTTGAAGTCCACTCTTCTTAAGAACAAACTTAAGCTCATTTTAGACATTACAGGAGTTTCTATTAGTTACTGTTAACAGCTTTTCCAGTCCTCTTGATAATTATTTTAGTACTTGTTTTCTTTCTTCCTGCTTCAGTTTATAAGAAGTCCTAAGCATTTAGTGCAAGCATTGGGACAGGACTGGGAAACTGAGAAGTAAATAAACTTGAGAAGAGGAGAAATGCTACAAATACTTATTTCTCAAAGAACTCATGTTCTGTAGGCATAAGTTACATGTGTTTTGACCACCAAAGTAGTATTTAATTTCTCGGTTTTTTTGGACACTTGTCTTGTTCACCTCTTTATACAGTAACAAACTTTCTGTAGGTGTGTTATATTTATGAAGCTCTTACATTCCAGGGTTGTAGTGTTCCAGTGCCCTAAGGCAAATACCAGTGCAAGTGAATGTTAGCCAGTGGTTCCAATATGTGGCCACAGGAAAAGTGTTGGGTTACAAGAGGTGCTTGTGTATACACTCAGTGTTTGTCTTGTATCTGAAAGCATTTATGTGCATGTTTGACTTTCTACTTAAAAGTTGTTTGACTGATGAGATAAATGCCAATGACTGCACCATCTTTCAGACTGATGTAGTCTGCAGCAGAAAGGACTTCTTCAGGCCATCAGTCCATCTCAACAGAGCATAATTAGCATACGCTAATTGCTTACACAAGACAAATTAATACAAGCTTGTCAAATTAAGGAACTGTTAGCCTGTTCTTGCTCACATAACTTCAGGGTTTCTGGTATTGCCATCAGGTCCTTAAATTCTACCTCTAAGATAGGGCTTCAGTTCACAAACAGCGTGGTCTGCCTTGGAACATCTCTAGTGCTTTTCTGCTGACATCTCTCCATCTCTTACTGGAGATTGTCTAGCAACACAGATGGTTCTTGTGTCAGAATTTAATTCACTTTAGAGTAGTTTTTTTGTTTGGTTTGTTTTTGTTTGGGGGGGGATTTTTTTTAATTTTCTGAATAATTTGTTGTCCAACCAAGTGTATGCAATTTATTATGTTGTGAGCACAATAAGCATTTAAAGAGGAGTCTTTTGCTTTTCCATGTGAGCTTTGTTACACCTTCGCTTTCTGTGCTACAGGCCAGAAACATTTATCAGCCCAGGCTTGTTCAGACTCATCATAGAATCCTGGAATGGTTTGGGTTGGAACAGGCCTTAAAGATCATGTAGTTCCAACCTCCTTACTGTGGGAAGGTATGCCTTCCACTAGACCATATTGCTGAAAGCTCTACCCAACATAGCCTTGAACATTTCCAGGGATGGAGCATCCACAACTTTTCTGAGTGACCTGTTCCAGTGCCTCACCACTCTCACAATAAGGGATTTCCACCTAATATCTCATCTAAATTAACCTTTTTTCATTTTAAGGCCATGACTCCTTGTCCATGCCCTTGTAAAAAGTCCCTCTCCAGCTCTCCTGTGATTAAAACACCAACAGATAGGCACCACTTACTGAGACCTTAAAAGACGAGTTTAGCAGTGATTCACTGTATTGGAGCAGTTTCATTTAAATGGAATCTTTTATCTAGCCAAGTCCAAGTTGGTTTACAAACCACATGTATGCATGGAAGTAAAATACATGTAGCTTCAGTCTCGTTGAGATGATATATGGGAGAAAGCATGGTGGTGCTATAATAGAACAGACTTTTTCTACTTGGGCACTTCAGGTTGAAATGAAGCACCTTCCTTTGAGAACCAAAGCTGTTCCTGTATTAAAATCTACAGTAGTGTTAATCAATGGTAAGGTGGAAAATATGATTATTGTATCGCTCCTGCTTTATTCCTGCTATTTTGTTGATTTCAGACTGTCCAACTGCTTGCAGTGGTGAGCAAGTGAGTGAGTGTCTGTGGATCGTGTTTAAGTGGTAGCCTAATGTAATTACAGTAGCCTTCCTGTAAGTGCCTTTTAGGGCAAGAAATAAAGAAACAGCTAGTTGAAACAAAACCCTGTGTATATCACTTTGACCATAAACACTCATAGAACAGTAGAGTAATTTTAAAATAGAGTAGAATGTCATCTTAAAAGCCCTGATCTCTGAAAAGATGAAGCTCTGTAAGGAAAAAGGACTAGTAACCTTTGAATCTTCCTTGGTAAGCCCTATAAGATCAGTGGAAGAAAACCTCTATGAGTCTTTGGTAACTCCTGTGAGGACAGTTCCTGCTGTGGTGGGCTGCCCAATGGTGAAGTGCCTGTAGTTGAACACATTTCATGACCTGAAAATGAAATGTCATTAAAGGATTTACTTTCTTAAATAAAATTAGGTGAAAATGGTCATCCTGGCAAGCTTCCAAGCCCTTAGGAATATGTGTGAGAGAATGTGTTGAGGCATAAACACTGACAAATGCTGTGTGGTTGATGAGCATCTTAGAGATGTGTGATGAAGGACATACAGGTGTAGCCTTTGAGGACTGGGTCTAGCTCCAGCTGAAGGTTTGATTCAGTTGGAGCAAATGTTTTTGGAGAGGATGTTGTTGTAGGAGAGCCAAAGATTGTGGTAGAAGTGATATTTAGATTCCTGTGAGCATATTAAAAGGGACTGCACTACTGTGCTTGAGGTTGGAGAAATGAAAGATATTATAAATTTGACTTGGAAATGCATTGCACGGTACAAGGAACTTCAGTGGGAGAAATCTGATACAGGGATAGATACTCTCTTTCATGTCCTAAATATGTATAGTGGGAGTTCTTTTGCATTTAATTGAGCATTCTATACAACACGTTGAAAATGTTAATCTGTTCTCTGCTTTTTATGTTTTCTCATTTTGTGTTGTATTTTGATTTTGCCTGTGTTTCGGATAGCTAATTAGTCAGGCACATGCTGGGTGTGCCTGGATTCAGGAAAATCCAGTAAACAAGTGTAATTAGAATTTAAGAGTTCAGTATTTGTGCTATTACAATGGACATTTTCCCAAAAGTTACATTATAGTTGGGTTAGATTTCACTTACTGAGGTGAAAACAGTAGCTTGTGTTGGCCTGGTGTGTGTGCTTTGATCATTTGTATTAATAACCTCTAACCACTTCCTTCCACCCACTCCTATTCTGCTGCTTGTGTAAATTAACCTCTGCTATCACTTCAGGGTAAGGTTGAGATTAGCTTCTTTTATGTCTTTTCAAAAGCTGTGCTTAACTCTATGTAGTTACTGCATTAATGTAATCTCAGGTGGGACATTTCCAAAGGATTGTTCAGTTACACTATATTTTTCTGCTATTCCACATGCTGTTCTCTTCACTACCTTCTAAGTAACTCAGTTTCTTTTGATTTTACTCTGAATGTACTATGTTTATGTGAGATTTTTTTTTCTCTCTTTAGGGTGTAATGAGCATTTACTTCAAATATTTTTGTTTGTTTTCAAGTGGGCCTCCAATTTCTCCCTCTTCGAGTTCTATTTGGTTTCACTGCACTGTTGGTTTTTTGTGCCATCAGCAAAAATTGTAAATGGCAAACAGCTGGGCTACATGTGTCTAACACCATCCTAGTTCTGAGTTGCTGCTAAAGTGGAAACAAATTCAAATTTTTTTCCACAGTGCTTGGTAGAATTCCTCTAACTGGAGAAAAGTGGTTTTAGTGCAATGGATATATCCTTTAAGGATTATATCTTAAGGTGTGTTAAGGAACCAGTCTGTTCTGCAAATATATGGGAGTCTTCTTTTATTTTCACTTTCCCCTCCGTCATGAAAAATAATTTTAAAATAAATCTTACTCTAAAGGGCAAACAGCATTCATGCTTTGTTATCAGTTATTAGTCAACTGGACTGAGAGACTGTCTACAGAGTATTGAGTTTTTGTGCTGAGAATCAGGATTAACAACTTTCTGTCTTTACAAATTAGAACTGTTGACCTAAGTTAATTTGGTCCTTATTGTATCAACTTGGAAATACTCCATGCTTCCCCTTCTGGAAGTGTTTAAACTGTCAAAATTGTTACCTCGCTTACGGTTAGAAACGTTCTTGGAAGGAGACCAAAGGCGCAGGTCAAACACAGCAATACCGAGCAAGCAGCAGGGCTGGGCTGAGGGCTGCTCAGGAGCCCAAGGCACAGCCATTGCCAGCAACTGCAAAAGCCAGAACGTGTTCGCCCTGAACAGTGTGGGCTGGGGCAGGTACAGCAGAGAAAGATCCGCCCTCTGCTCAGGCTGCTGCACGTGGACTTGCACATGACTGCAGGGAGTAATTGCTGCCTTTCCTCAGAGATTAGCTGATCTGGGAAACAAAGGTCATTTAGGCTTCCTGTCTGCTGTACCTCTAAAGCTCCCTAGGTAGAAAGCATCAGGAGTTCTTGGTTTTGGAGTGGCAGCTTTCTGCAGAAGGTGTGGGAGGGTAACACATCTCTGCTCTCTTGCAGTCATTTTGCTGTTTCCCCCATAATGTGCAAACGTGCAGGGATTTGGGGTTTCCTTTGTTTGTTTCCTGTTTTAATCCAAAATCCAAGGAGCTCACAAGAAATAAAGCATAAAATCTCCCCAAGCGTGCAGTGTGGGTGTCTCCTCTGTGACAAGTAACCGCTTTTGCAAGTCCAAAAATAGCCCATGTGCTCTGTGCATTGGGAGCATTCTTGGAAACACTGCATGGATTCAGTGCACGAGGACATGCCAGTCACCAGGGTTCTCTAGCTGTGTCACCCCACCCCGTGCCTGCTCCCCAAGCCTGGGAGAGCGAGGGTCACAGGCAAATTTTTTGCATCAGAAAGGCAGTAGAAAAAATGAGGATTGACTGGCAAGTTTTACGTGTGGGCTGGTCCCATCTCAAGAGAAAGCACTGGTGTGTTCTTGTCATACCGCACGCTTACCAAGTGTGTTTTGCAAATACTCCTGTGACCTATAAACAGACAATAAAATTTCTAGGTGTGGACAGCCGACAAATTTTGAGGATTTAGGACATGAACCCACCAGCTTTTATTCATGCTCGTAATCCTAATCCATACAAATTGCACCAAATTTGTTGTTGCTGTTCACTCAGTGAGTCAGGGTAAGGCCTCTCTGCAGGTCCCATGGTGTTCTGAGAGCAGCTCCTGGTGATTGTGTTTGCCTTTTGGATAAGTTCTGTGGCAAGGTGCCTAGCACAGTCACATCATGAAAATAAATAAATCTAGCTAACTTCCCCCATTGCTGAGCCTCTTAGAAGTGATGGAAGCTGTGATTCCAAGTGCCTTGACCTGTCCGGAGGATTTTACAAATCCTTGGCAGTCCAGAAGGAGAAAAATGCTGGTGTTAAGGCCCCGGGCCCTTTTGTCACTGGGAGCAAAAAGACAAAAATTAATTAAAATTTAAAAAAAAAAAAAAAAGTGGAAAAAGAAAACTTAAACCCACCACAACCTGGTTTTTGCGTTGACCGTGGAAATCGGCTCCTGAGACTGTTACTGATTTTTGTTCGAATTCCGGCTGTTTCTTGTTTCCGCCGCGAGAGGGCGGCGGCGGCCCGGGGAGCCCGGCGCGAGTCAGGCGGGGCCCGGCGCTCCTGGGAGCTGCCTGCTCCTGCCCTGTGCCTCCCCACGGGCTGTGGCACACCCGCTCACTCCCCTCTCTTGCAGGTAACCTTCCGGACAAGGATCTACCACTGTAACATTAACAGCCAAGGCGTCATCTGCCTGGACATTTTAAAGGACAACTGGAGTCCAGCGTTAACCATTTCTAAAGTTCTCCTCTCCATCTGCTCCCTCCTCACAGACTGTAACCCCGGTAAGTTCACCTGCCACCTTGCATTCCTCCCAGCACCTAAATAACGTGGCCCTCCTCATTCCATTGGTATGGCCAGCTCAGCTCGTGGAGCACATTTCCCTCTCCAGGGCAGTCAGAGAGGGGCTGGAGGTGCTGGAGGGAAATACACCTCACCAGCCTGCTGTTCAGTGCCCCTCAGGCTGACCCGTGGGGAAACAAGCCATCCTCCTGCACATGAAAACTCCTTTCCCTTCCAAACGCAGCCTTCGCGGTCTGTAGGGCTACAGCAATTCAGTAACAGAGCTCGAAGGGCCACAAACAGTTCTGGAAACAGGGGGGTTGACCTCTTACTTCCCATCATCCATTTAAATAAGTGACCAACTATGCCACAAGTGGTCATCACTGCTGGTCTAACCCATGCGCTGTCCCCACGAGTTAAGAGGAATATTTCCAAAGTAATTTTACAGGTTGCATTTTTATGTGTGTGGAGAGGAGAGAAAGGCCAGATTTCACAGTGTAGTAAACTTGTACTACACCCCTTCTTGAGATTTTATCTTTCTTAGAAGGCAGCTTTACATTGTTACAAGTACACTTAGCATGAGTATCTCAGGCACCCTTAGAAGGAATAAAATAAAGCTGAAATGCATGAATTGGTGAAAACCCTCAGTAATGCAAAATATGACTGATTGTAGTGTCTTAAACTTCTTAAAACTTTATTGACATTTCACACTGTTAAATTACAGGTTAGAATATCACCATAAATACACAAAATCAAAGATACAGATCATCAATTCAGTATGTTTAGGTTGTTAGTGTACCTTTCCCGTGTGTGTACCTTGTATGAAATTCACACTTCAGCTTTACTTAAACATTTTTATTCTGTAACTTGTCTGAAATAAGTGGTGTGTTTCCTTTTCAGCTGACCCCCTGGTTGGAAGCATTGCCACTCAGTATATGACTAACAGAGCAGAGCATGACAGAATGGCCAGACAATGGACCAAAAGATACGCTACATAAATTGGATTTTCGTCAAACTCTTACATTATTTGTCTGTGATGGAAAGAGCTGCTTATGATTTTGAAGGGGTGGGGGGTGGGAGGGTGCTGGTAAAGAGTAGGGTATTTCTATAACAGATTTTATTCAGTCTTTTATTTCCTAAGATTTTGTTGTTGTAACTTAAGGTATCTTGCTACAGTAGACAGCTAGGATTTGGAATAGCATACTTTAAGACTGTAATTAGTTCAGCAATATTAGCTCACATATAGTGCCGAGAAGAATGTAAACTTCTTAGACTTCTTTGGTTTTCAGTTTGCTTGCAATATGTAAAAGATTAAAACAGCTTAATTTTGTACAGGTACATAGGTTGACATTTATGTAAAAGTACTTTCAAGACTCTACACACTGTTTTTGCAAAAAGTTTGTTTGGCTTTGAGGGATTTATTTTGTTCTGGAATGAGTTGTTTTTTTTTTTGTTTTTTTTTTTGTAAAAAGATGTTTGGATTGTTTTTCCCTATGGAGGGCACATTAGTATTTAACAAATCCTTTTTAAAGACTGTCATCTCATGATCTGTGATACGGAGAGGTGAATATATGGCCTCGTATATGAAATGAGAAGTAGTTAATGTATTATTTTATAAGCCAATCTATCTTTGTGAAAAGAATAAAGGGTTTAATCAGGACTTACGGTAACCTGTAGTGAAATACCTTAAGCTGTTTAACTGTAAGGTGTGGAATAGGAGTCACTCAGTGGATTGGTTGTATGTTGTGGGCTACTTAAGTCTGCATTTGTTACTGTGCTAATAAAAAGATGTTTAAAAAAAAGAAAAAAAAATAAGAAGAAAATATTTCTGCTTAGTCCCTTGCTTTGTCATTTTGCCAAGAACGGCGTCTCTGTACGCTTTGGAGGATTTATGCTGTGGTTAAGGACAAGGGAGATCTGCAGGTGAGTGCACTGACTGCCGCTATTTTAGGAAGACAGTTCTAGACAACCATACAATGAATGAGAGCGTAAGACCTTCACAACTGTTTGCTAAGTGTTGTGCAGGGACCTGGCCACGAGGAGGTAACTTGCCATGGACTTCACCATAGCCACTTTTTAGCTGAAGTTTTCACAGTGTTGCCTCTGCAGGACTGGCATGTTGTTTGAAAGTACAACCAGAAAAATATATGCTATCGGGAGGGAAAGAGTCAGGAAGTAAAAGGAAGAAAATAATGTGTTGCTGCTTTTCTAGTGGAGTGGTCTGTTCACACTCGGAAGAGAAGGAATCGTGTCCTGGTAAGGTAGCAGACAGCACTGTAAAGGAGTATCTGGAGTATCTGTATGTCCTGTAACTACCTATAAAGATTATCTCCTAGAGACATAGTGTTTGACTGAAGTGTGTAACAACAGGGCAGTTAATTGTGGATATGGCATTTCTGACCACTCCCTCAAGGTAAAGGCCGGAAGCACAGATTCATTTTTCATGGCAAGTGCTTCACCCTGCAACATTCTTGGGAGTGCCAGGTGGTCATCTGCGCTCTCGGATTTCGTTTGGTGCTTTAAAATAAATTCTGTATGTATTTCATTTACATACTTCTCTTCCTATCTAGATAGAGAGCAAACCTAACTTGGTCCAAAATAATCTGTTAATTAGAGGTGTCCTTTCCTTTGCTGGGTGGGTAGTAGCACTGAACCCTCATTAGCTGAACTGCTGTCATTTGACACAGTACATGTTTTGGTGTGTGAGCTCCCTCAGCTGTTTGCCTGTTTGGTAGATAGCTACATCACACTGGGAGCATCTCGCACTCTTTCCCTCTCCTCTACTGAGTAAAGAGGTAAATGGCTTAATCTCAGCAGTTTTTTTGCCAGCTTCTTGCTTTGTGCCACCAGGACCTGTCAAATTAACTCTTGTAGCTGGTGGGGGTGACTGATTTGTACAGTGTTTATTCAGCAGGGTAGAGGCTTTAGAGGAACAGAGAAAGATGGTTTAGTTTACTAATTTGTTTTTCTTCTTTATAATAATTTTTTTCCATTGTCTTGTGAAGGGACTCTGGTTTTGCAGAAGGTAAGTGATCCCAGTCACCTAGAACAGGGTTTGAGTCAGTGGAACAGTAAGAACAAAATAAATGTTCTGCCCATTAGCTGCTATGTTATACTCTGTACTTTGCTTATTCACCCCATGTAAAACTCTACTACAGCAAGTTTCATTTTTACTCAGTACCAGCCACTGTGTGTATATCATTTGCAGAGGAGACACTGGATTTTCCATCACTTCTCAGTAAAACACTGTGATATTTAGAAAAACATCAGAATAAGTTTATTAAAGAAAACAGTGGGTGGTTATTTTTTTATCTGAATGCCTCGTATGATCTAAACTCTAAATTTAGACAAATCAAAGAAAATGTGTTTGCCTTTATGTAGCCTATTTGGAAAAATGGCCTTAGTCATTCCGAAGATACTGTTTCTCTTGCCTGTCTTAAAACACTGTCAAGTCCTGGGAGTCCAGAGGAGCGAGCAAGCAAGCTACACTTGCACTGCACAGCTCTGGCAGCCTACAGGTGACATCAGTCTTGGCAGGAGAATTGGCACCAAGTCTGCAGCATGCAGAGCTGGACAGGAACCGGTCATCCCCATTCTTTCCATCTCCAGGCATTTTAAGTTCATTCTGACTTGTGAGCCTGTGCTCCCTTGGCTCAAGGGTCAGCTTTAGTGATGTGCTATTAGTAGACATCTTCACTTATTTGGATTGATCCAAGGCTGGTTCAAGTCCCTTCCAGAAGGGTTCTGCAGAGCTGAAGAAGAGGAACATGGGCCGTTCCTTGGTAAGAGGTTGCAGCAAGGAGGTGAACCACTGCTGCTCTGAAGTCACCTCCCCTTCCCAAGCATGCAGGCAGATACGGAGTCTTCTGGGTAGGGAGAAGCCTGGAGTACACGTGTGTTCAGTAGGAAATGAGTGAGGAGGGAGTGTCATCCTGCACATTGCTGGGGACAATGACTCTTACTGCAGGTGCAGGGAGGTCATGTTATTGTGCTTACTCAGCTGCAGTGTTGCAATGGAAACAATTGTATGTTCCTAGCAGGGCATTACAAGAGCTTGCTCATTCATAATTGCTCTCTTATCTTACTCCTTGGCCACAGCAATTCAAACTATATTGAGTAAAGCACATAAACAGTTTCGTCTGCCCTCATTATAATGGTAGGGATTCCTGCTTAATTTTTAGTGAAGTGTACTGCTGCTCTGACATTAATAATGCTGACAGACTTCAGTAATGCTGATAGGCTTTATTAATCAGTATTCAGGAAGAGCAATACTATGAGCTTAATTGTGATCATTAAGCACACTATTTAGCAGTTATGATATGACAGTGCAAATATTGCTTGTGGTTTTGCTGATTCACAGTGAAATTCTCAGTATTTGTTCAAAAGAGAATTAATTTAGTGGAAAATGCAGAAACTAGGTACTTCACTCCCTCTCCCTGCTCTTGCCTTCAAAATCGATCCGTACAATTCTCAGTAAAATTACCACCTATGGGAATGTGACTGATTTGTAGTGGACATGCTGGAACAAACCCACAGCTATGTTGTCCCTAGGTTGTTGTTCAATCAGTGAGGCTCTGAGAGTTCTTCTGGTTCCTACAAATGAATTCCTGACCTGAAAGCACTGCTTACTAGACTTTGTTGACAAGGTTCATATTGGGGTATTTCCCAGAAGATGTGGGGGGTGGTTTTTTTATGATTTTGTTGGGTTTTTTTCCTTCCAGACACTAGCAAAACACCAGTGGCTAAATCTGGTAACTGTTCCTCCTGCTCCATACCCTTCTCTTACAGCAAGACACTGATCTCAGCCTCTTGCAGCATCAAAAAGCCCTGTGGCCCTGTTTAAGGTCGAGGTAAAAGAACTGTTGCCATTTCAAATATATCACCTTTCCAAATTGAATGCTTTATTGCAGCTAATACTTTTTGTGACTACAGGCTATAGATCTGCAGGGGGATTACATACTGGTAAGCTTGTTGATTTGTCCCTCAACATGGCTGTATCCAGGCATAGTAAAAGCCCCTGCTAGAGAGGTATCCATCTATCCCTTCCTTCTCCATAACCCTTGCTGCAAAATAACTGCTCTCATAAAGTGCTTTTTGAGGCTTTTACCACCAGTGTCTTTCAAAACCAAGTCTGTGAGAAAGATGGATACCTCTTAGCTATAAGCTTGCTGATTTTATTGCTGAATGACATTATTGCTTTAAGTGAAACTGCAAGGAGCAAATGGCACAAAAAGGACTTAGACTGTGACCTGGCAGCAGGAGACAATGCTAAGCTAGTCTAGTTTTCACAGTTATTCCCTTTGCTCTTCCTTCCAGGCAAGGGAAATGTTGATTTGTTCTGGGACTGGGACAGTTTGCTAGCTAAGAAGGTGAAGGGTTCAAGCAGTGTTTTCCGATCTGTCACAGTCACTTCCCACAGTCTCACTTTCTCGGCCCTTGCCCATTGCTGTGCTGCTTCTGTTTCCACTTGCCTTTGGTCCAGGAGGTCAGTTTTGTTTCCCAAGACAATAACTGCAACCTACAAACCAAACAAGAGGGTGAGCTTTATACCAAAACCATCCACCAGTCACAATCCTTTTAAACAGCAGGCAAGTAGCAACACAGTTCAGACTTGCTCTGTAACTTAGCACTGGCACAAGGTAAGTTGCAAGTAGTTTGAAATATCAGGATCTGGGATTTGAGTTAGCCCCATCTACTTAAGGGTTGGAAGCTTGTTTTAATCATAGGATATGCAGAACTTCCCCTTCTCACCACCTCACTACTTCCCCACTCCCTGCCCTCAATGATTGCTTGAAGGGAAACAACAGCCAAGAGATCCAAAGTTAAACAGCCCTATTCTCCACTTACTTGGCAATTGAGCTGCCCTAGACAAATGATAAGAGCATGACATCCGAGTAGGTCACAGCAGCAGATGCTTGAGAGATGAAAAAATGTACAGCAGCAGAGAAAGCCTGGATCCCACAGTGGTGGATTTTGCCCTGTTTATTTCTTTCCCAAGCTCCATCCCGCAGGATAAATAAAGCCAACTATGCCAGCAGCCCGGGCAGGCTGGGCTATGGGGCCCTCTCCCAGCTCAACTCTGCCAGCTGCTCAGCCCCAGGCACCAAGAGCCACCTGAAGGGGACAGTCTGCTGGAAAGGGGCAGATAAGCACCAGCAGCATCCTCTGGGGAGCAGTTTCAAGAGCAGCACAGCTGTATCAACTCAGATCTGCAGTTGTAAGGTTCTACCAAGTGACTTGTGTCACTGTCACCCAGGTAGTCCAGCATGGCTGAGCTCAGTAGGTACATGACGCCTTCCCAGTGCTTCAGCTCTAGGAAGTGCCAAAGGCAGTGCTGGCCACGTGAAGCTACTGCTCCTCCTTATTTTAAGTTAACTGTTTCCTAAAAATGTTTTACCAGCACCAGCTCTTAGGGGAAACCATGCCTAAATTTTTAGTTCAAGGTTCTTAGTCAAACTCTCTTTTCATCTCTACACTAGTGGTTTGACAAAGATCAAATGAAGTCCTCTCTTGCTGATGATTTGTGGGATTTGCTGTGGCCACACCTGATTGCTCTTTCCTGTTCATCAGGCTAACTCCAGAACGCCTTCTGCTTCTTTCCAGCTAGAGATGTTTGTCCTGTTCCTGCGAGGTGCCTCTGAGGCTTCCTTTCTTTTCTACATCAGTCCAGGGTGTTTGGAAAAATGCTGCTTAGGGTTTTTTTTTTCCCTCTGTGAAGGCTTTGAAAGAAGCTATAATCTTCATGTGTATTTACCGCATGCTCCAGCTGAATTTTAGCTATGGCAAAGTTCTGTCAGTATAACAGAACAAAACCTCTATTTAGTATAAAATCTGGCCAGGCTTTAAGGTGTGTGCTGGAGAGCCCCCACAGTTAGCAGAGGCAAGGAACCAGCCATCAGTGCTTTCTGTCATCTGCCACACAACAGAGGACTGTGCCACTCAACAAGTTGAAGTTCTGCCAGCTCAGAAGCACCATGTGTGGTGATACATCCCCAATTCAGTAAAGAATTCATTCCAGTGGAGCCCAGCCTTTAAGTCACAGAATCATTAATCTGCTGATTAACAGTTTACCTTAAGGTAGGACTCCTGGTCTCACCTTGTATACCTTAAAGCCTATTTTTTATGGAAAACACAGGAATGAAAACTATTTTATCCATCTTAACTGTGGCCACCACTTTTTTAACCACGTTATCCTCAGCCAAAATCACAATTTTAAGCTCTCCAAAAGGATAAGCAAATTGGCTGTTTTCTAAAATACATGCAATGTATGCATGCAATGAGAGAGAAGAGCTCTGACAGGTAACACAGAGGAGCAGGACGCAGATCCTGCTGGGGCTGTGACTCCTTCTCTGCATTACAACATGCTGTATAGTACCAGAACAGGGCCATCACAAAACACAGTGCCTTGGAAAAATTTCCTGCTTGTCCACCTTTCCTTGCCCTGCAGGGGGGTAATGCTTGACTCCTGTATCCCTGATGTACGTGACAGTCTGCAGCTCACACCAGCCCTACCACCTAACATACCTCTCCTGTGACCGCACATGTCTGCCGCCAAACTCGAGCCTGCCTTCCTCCACCACCCTGTGTGCTGTCAGTACAAAACAAGTTACATTTTTGCAAAGTCTCTCCTTACCATTATCCAATTAATTATTCATGCACTTTTTTCTCTTTTAAGCAGCATAAAACAGGCATTTGGAAAGCTGTAGGCTAAGACATTTAACAGGGAAAACTATTCCAGAATATAGATACTGTAGGAAAAGCCGTAATGCTAATGCCACATGCAAGTTATATTTGTTTAGCTAAGCTGGAACACTGTCAGCTGAAAACACTAGCTGCTTTCTAAGGGAAAATAGAGCAGTCATTTCACACAATTGAATTGATTCAATATGGTTGTTAAAATACATTAAAGCTGCTTTGCCAATTGACTAATGTCTGGGAGACCCATTGTCAATTACACTCGTTTGTAAGCCATCAAGTACACGAATACAAAACAAACAAAGATAATACCCTTCCTTACATTATTCTATGCACTTGACTTCCCCTGTACAATATCTAAAAAAACATGAGCTGCACTGCTGTAGACCATATGTTTTATTAGTCATAAGTGTCCTGGCTGGTGCATTCAGCTGACTGAATTTTAGCTGTAGTAGAGGAAATACGGAGGAAAAGAAAGGATTCTTTTGCATGACCTACATTAAGCTTCCCTGGCATGTGAAGGCCTCCTTTTTGCTGGGCCGCCCAAGGCTGTGGGTACGTTCACTTTCCTTTGTACACAACGTTTACAGAAACAAAAGCCGGGCTTTGCGACCTGAACTTCCCATCACTGACAGAGCATTTAGCCAAGCATGCATTTACCTCCTTTTTGTCCCTGAAGAGGTCGATCTCCTTTTTGAGCAGCTCGACTCTTTGGAAGGCCTCGAGGCTGGTCACGGCGTACACCAGGACGAAGCCGTCAGCCACAGAGAAATAGTGTTTGGGCAGCTCCACGTCCTCCCGCAGGCCCCGGGTGTCATAAAGCCGCAGCTGCTCCTTCACGCCTCGGTCCGTCTCCACTGATGCCAAATACACATCTTCCATCGTGGCACCCTCTTCTAAGCCTGTTTGGAAACAAGCAGGAACGTTCTGCTGCTGTAAGTACAGCCTCACTGTAAGGATTCTTGGCTGTGCAGCAGAATTTTGCCCCGCAGTAGCTTTCAGTGCTTTTTTTACAGAGTAACTTGAGCAGGCCTTGACCCTGCCTGGCATTTCCATGGAGGGCTGTTTTCATAGATGACTGCACTAGCTATTTCCAGTAGTAAATACATTAATATGTAAGCACATGATTACACCTGTAAAATTAATCTGTACAACATGCATATTCAGAATAGGATAGGATATATGCTCTCCTCCCAAGTTTTCCAAACTCCAACCACCCAGTTGTACCAGTTCTGTGCCAAACATGCTGCAAAACAAGCCTGCCCAAACATACCCTCAACATAACAACAGCCAGGGAACACCAGATAGTCAAGGACTAACATCTTACGCCTACTTCTTTGCCTCATAATGGGCTGGGTCATACTGCAGAAGCAGGAACCAAAGGAACAATTCTGGAAATGAATGTTTATTGGTGGTACGGCTAATCAATACGTGAAATTAAGCCAGAAAGGGAAGGGGATGTTTGCAGGCAAACAAAGCTGCATACTATATTTACTCAAATACACAGAGAGCTTTTTTCATCCCCTAAGGATTTAAAATGACTCAGATTTGCTAATGGGAACAAGTTCATTTACTGCAAGGCAAAAGCATGCACAAGGTAACAAGCTTTTGTATATGTATAACCTGTTCCACCCTGACTATCTGCATACTGGCCCTCCTTCCCTCCTCCTCTCCACACAGTAAATGTGAGATAATTCAAGGCAGCTTGCTTTGAACTAATTAAAATTATTTTTCCTAAGCCAAACCTGAAAACACATAAATCACCTTAGCTTTGTGTTCCTCTTGGATGCTGATGCATAAGGTTACAGGTTGAAACAATCTATGTATAGTGTAGTGGGCCACTTTCAGAGTTGGTTTTAAGTATTCATATAAGCTCTCTGCAACCCATGTTTTTGCCTCCACTGCACTCCTATATACAATTGTCTGCTGTTGCAGGACTACAGTAATGAGTCCTGCTTTATTCTGTTTGTCTGCCAAAAGGGACCATTTTAGTGTATTGTTTAAGAAAACACAAGGGATTATCTGGCCTATGAAAATAAGGATTTTGCTATATTCAATGACACTATTCAAAACACTTCACATTGACAAACAAGCTAAAGCATTCCACCCACGCTGATGGTTTCCTGTGATGTATGCAGCATTCCTGTGCAGGAAAGTGGCACAAGCTGTTCTTTTTGCCCCTCTCTGTGCAGTCTTCATAGATCAAACTCTTATTAGGTTTCCAAAGATTTAATTTATCTCACCTCCAAATATAGCCACGCTAATGTGTGGGAGCAAAACTAAGAACAGAAGGACAAAGCAAAGGTTAATAAAAAGAGGAAGCACAAATGCTTCTTGTGTGACTGTAGAATGTGTTAAAGGGGCACTTTTAAAGACTGAGGTAGTAAAAAAGCCCTTTCTGGATACAGCACTGTTATTTAGACACAGCACTATACTCTTGCTCTGCCTCATTGCATTGTACAGACAGGTCAAAAAAATATCTGGCATCAGTAAACACAGCTTTGGCAAGAAGGAAGGAACCATAAGTACCTAAGGTTTTTTTTTTTAAAGCAACAAATAATATTGTACAGTTTTTCATCCTCTAATGCTACCACTGTAATTCAACAGACTTTAATATATCCTTGTTATCTTGTGACAATCTCTTCCTAATGGCATTAAAAGCAGCAGTGAAAAGTATGTCTTTTAACATCCTATTTAGAAACTAAGAGGAAAAATTAAGACCTGGGTCTTAACTCAGGAGAATAGAGCAACAAATTTTGATGTGAAATAGGGGGGGCACTTAGGAGGGCATTGAAATTTATGCATCAGTATCAGATTCCAGAGGTGAAATTTCACCTACATGCACTGGGGGAGGGAGTATATGCAAGTAGTTTCCTAAGCAAACATAGATAATTTTTAGAAATACCTGTGTCACCTTATTCTAGGCCCTGCTCCTAAAGCCTAGATCATATATCAGCCACATCTTGCTGACAAGGACGCTTACACTTCTTGTTAGTAGCATCCCATTCAAACACTTCCTAGGTCTCCATTCAAAAATAGGTCAGGCAAGTTGTTGTAAGAAAAGCAACACTAGCCAGTGTCCTAGAAAGGTGCTGGCACCATCCCATCCTCCCTGCCACAAAGATCCTGCTTATCCTTCCCTTCATTGGCATCCCCAGGCATCCTTCCACCACCTCTGCCTGGGTGGGCAAGGGCAGCTTGTGCTGGGAAGTTACTGTCCTGCAGACTGCTGCCAGCTTGAGTAGTTTTTCCATGGAGCAGAGCACTACAGTGGGCCAGCTTCCAGGTTCAGAAGTTAGAGGGGTGAAGGGGAACTAACAAGATACAGCTTCCTTTGTCACGCTTCCTTTGAAAACTAGAGATATAAAAAAGTTGGAGAGGGAAAGGAGGAATAGACAGAAGTGATGCCACTCTCTAGCACCTACTTAGCTGGTGCAAATCTTAGGAGAGGCAGGAAGGTCTTTGTTTTTTACCAACTGCTGCCACAGAGGAACTGCAGCGGGAAGCCTCAGTCATAAACTGGGTGTTGTTCCAAGCCCTTGTGGCTTCCCAATGAGGAAAAGAAAAGGCTCAATATACTAATGAATACAGCACACCCAGGCTAGGCACAGCAGATAGACTGCAAATACCTAAGTAAATCAAAATTTCAAAAGGGATGGAATTTCAGAAGTTCCCACTTGGATCTTGAATGTTAGTGCAGTACAAATTTAGTGTCTTGAGTACTTCTGAAGATCTCTTGTGTAATCTCTTTTTTCCCCTTTTCCAGAGGAATTCAGCAAAGAGCTCCTAAAACCTGCTATTCCTTATGTTTGTAAACTGCAGAATAACAGGCTTTTCTTATTTAGATTTCAAAAGTCAGCGTATCAGAGGATCCCTGACTTGGGAAAGAGCTGGACAAACCTCAAGAGGAGCTGATCTGTTTAGATTTAGCTGCTAGGGGAGTACTGGTCCCACCAACAAATAGCCAGGTTGTGAACCTCAGTTGCACACATTCAGTTCCACTTTCATCTATTTCTAAAATGCAAAGCTGACTGCACCTCTATCAGCAGGTAGTTTTAATTTTAGAAGTGAAGATGTAAAAAGGTGTCTCTGCCCGTGGCAAGGGGGTTGGAAGGACATGATTTGTAAGGTCCCTTCCAACACAAACCATTCTATGATTCTATGAATGCATAATTAACCTAATTAGCCTCCACATCCAAAGTGTGTAAGCCAAAACCCCCAAATCCCTCCAGCTGGAACAAGTGAGGCAATTTCTGTCATTGTGGCTTCTACCATGGTAATATATGGTCTTTTCATTCCTAGCTAGCAAGAGGTTCTGAAGTAGCTGCTTATGAATAACCTGACCATACCAGCTATTTACACAGCCAGGAGGCAGAGATAAGTTTTCTACAAGGGAGAGTTCTCATCTCCTCCTGTTGAGCTGATAAGCTTTAGCATACCCTTGAGAGGCCAGAAATATTTTAAAGGCAGAAGGAAGACTCCTTTCTGCACCATCACTGAACAGGAGCACTGTTTAAGGAAAAATATCCATCCTCTTTACAGACATGTCCTGTGCCAAAGCTAAGCCAGCAAGTCTCCTGCTAGCCTGGTCAAGAGAGGTCAGGCCAAGCAGGCCAGGTACCACAGGTACTTAGTGGGACAATCTCCTGCTGCCAGCCAAGGACCCTTTTCATGACTGAGGAGATAAGACTGGCTCCTCTTTCTTCAGGACAGCAAGAGAAGGTGGAGGATTTGGATGAACACAACACTTAAGTCACAAAAAGAGAGAGCATCCCAGGTACCAGGCAATCACAGAATCATAGAATAGTTAAGGCTGAAAAAGATTTCTAAGATCATCGAGTCAAACTGTTCAATCAGCACTGCCAAGCCCACCACTCAAACATGTCCCCAAGTGCCATCTCTACATGGTGTTTGAACACTTCCAGGAATGGTGATTCCACCACTTCCCTGGGCAGCCTGCTCCAATGCCTGAACACCCTCTTAGTGAAGACATTTTTTCCTAATATCCAATCGAAACCTCCCCTGACACAACTTGAGGCCATTTCCTCCTGTCCTGCTCTTTGTTACTTGGGAGAAGAAATCGACCCCCACCTGGCTACACCCTCCTGTCAGGTACCTGCAGAGAGCAATGAGGTCCCCCTTTGGAGCCTCCTTTTCTCTGGTCTGAACACCCCCAGCTCCCTCAGCTGCTCCTCATCACAGTAGTGCACCAGACCCTTTCCTTCACCAGCCTAATTTTCCTTCTCTGGACCACTCCAGCCCCTCAGTGTCTTTCTTGTAGAGAGGAGCCCAAAACTGAACATAGGATTCAAGATGCTCCCTCATCAGTGGTGAGCACAGGGGGATGATCACTGCCCTGGCCCTGCTGGTCACACCATTTCTGATAGCAGCCAGGATGCCATTGGCCTGCTTGGCCACCTGGGCACACTGCTGTACCTGTACCTGTACCTTTACCACATCCATATGTGCAATCCTTAATAACTATTTGCCCTGACCTATGGCGATACAGTCCCTACATGACTCAATGCTAAATCTGCACCCATTTCAAACATTTCCTTTGGGTTTTTTCTAATTCCTTGTATTTGTTTGATGACAGTGTCTGCCATACAATAGCTACATTATTTTACATGGCTCTGAGAGCATCTGTCATCTATTGTCCTCTCCTTTCCCATCTTGGGACACAGGGCAAACTCCCTTGCAGTTCAAAGCCTAGCACAAAATCCAATACCAAACATCATTGCTCACACACTACAGGGACACAAATAGTCCTTTTTTGGGGTATTCCTCCTTCCTGGGTACTTTTTCCTCTTTGACCTCAAGCAATCTTAGTGTCTTTGCAAGAGTGTTAGCTGCTGACCACATAAGTAACAGTGGCACTTAGGGACTTCATCCATGACAAGCCAGGGAGACCTGAAGGTGCATGTTTTTCTAGGAAAAGAAACAGTGCAACTGGGTTTACAGCACTATCACCAAGCACACAGCCAGGAGCACAGGCTCAAAGCCCAGGGCTTTACATAGCAACATGAAACCTCCAAGGACTCTAATCACTTCCCTGTCACCAACTGTGCCACCACTCCTTTTTACAGGAAAGTCAACAGGAGACATGTGAGCATTGACAGACTCATGGCTGATTTACAGCCAGGAGATCCTCGTGACAGTGGCTGTGACACCTCAGAGAATGGCAGCAGACCTTGTGCTCTGAGCCTCCAACCAAGTTCCAGCGTGCCTCTTGTCACTGAGAGGAGGATGTGCCTGCCATCAGAACGGAAAGACTCCCTGTGTTGGCTCGCCCACCCTCCTCACAGCTCCTGGGCCCTTGGAGCGGCCGCAGAGCTGCTCCTGACGTCAGTCAGGAAGCACAGGTTTTGAAACAGCTTGTGTCCATGTTGCCATGCCTGGTGAGCTGCCTTGCTGGTTGGCTCTGAACAAACAGGCTTTCAGCAAACACACCGGTCCATTCTTGCCTCCGGCCAAAAAGGCCAGCAGCCAAGATGTAGATGGCAGCTTTCTGGGGCTCACTAGCTTTAGGAAACGAGGATCAAGATCCTGTAATCATGTTTCAGGAGTGGAAGGGCCATCCCTGCAATGGTAGCACCATTGTGCAGTTTAAAGCAGCTCAGCTAAGGAGCAAAGACTCGCCATTCCTCAAACTCTGTCCTTGCGTAGTGAGATCCTCATAATGGCATCCTGCCTCTGCAGTTCAGGAGTTAAACCACTACAGAGTGGAACAGTAGCTGAAGGTCTTCTGGGAACCATTTCCACCAGCCCATACTCCAGGCAACCCCTGCCACAACTGCCTGTGTTCTGAGGAAGAGGCAGGGAGGATGGTGACCACTCAGCAGGACTGCCAAAACCACCACTCATTGGTCCATCCCCTCAAATGTGCCTGATGGCCTGTGTAGGGGATATCAAAATTGCTGGGCCATGGCCACTCATCTCTTGGGGGTGCAGCAGCTCTGTAATGACCCTCTCCATATCTTGATCTTGACTCTGCTACTTGCCCTCTTTCTCTGAATGTCTTAGGAATATGACTTGACCAAAATCACAGAAAACAGGAAACTACCTTCTTCCATCTCCCCTTGCACTCCCTATCCACTATCAGCTGTTCCTTCCCTTACCAGTAACTCCAAAAAATAAAAGCAGAGCTGCAGGCAAGGAAAAATTATCTTTTTAAGTACAGGGGGGCCTGGGGGAAGGTCTGCATTGCTCAATGGCCAAGCTGGAGCAGGGCATTTGGGAGTGACAGAGGAACACCCACGGCTAAACCCCAGGCACGAGGCCTCCCTCCGGTTATGTCAGCCAGTGTCCATGACGTTGTATAATCGTGTAGTACATGGCTGGCTCCATAAATAGCTCCTCTGATCAGCAACACCCGAATATCCTTCCTGCCTGGTTGCTAATAGGAGGCAGGAATTAATGCAAGGCAATACGATTTAAGTAACGTGGCCGTGCTCATGCTGCTCGGGTGTCTCTGACAGTCACCCAGCCCGGCACAGAGGAGAGGCAGGTTGGTAGCCAAAGGGAAAAACCTTCAGCCTGCAAAGCTTTGCAACCTTCACGTTGAAAGCTACATGGGGCTACGTGCCTAGCACTCGGTAGGATGCTCGAAACAGATGTTGCTGCAACATTAGAGGAAATCCTCCTTTTAAACACGGGTATTAGCACACAGTTCTGTATCAGGCTTTGCCAGCAAATTCCTCCCATCCACACATTTTAAAGGTGCAGTGCTGCAAAGCACCGTGCTAGAAATCCTTGTGTTTATCCAACAACTTATCCTGATGTCTAATTTACTGGCTCAAGAAAAAAAAGCAAAGTGACTAAATATCTTCTGTCAAAGCCTTGGTGCCACCCCTAGTTTCCAGGTGAGGCTGGAATAATTTGTCAGCACGATGATCAATTGCCCTTCCTTTCAAAGCCAAATGTGGAAACAGAGGGAAATGTGCAGGCTTTGCCTTTGTTGCCTTTCTTTTGTGCACATCAAATATCAGGCATCCCCTGTTCCTCTGTCAAGTCTGTTTTCCCCATGAGGGTTTCTTAGAGAGCAAAGACACTTGGCCTTCGAAATTCAGCACAGAACGTGGAACCTAAGGCTGAGCTGTTTATCTTTCCAGAGCTTTGATTAAATGTTAGCCAAAACCAAGCAAAATAAAGCTTTAAGAAGATGAAACAGAAGTCTAAACAGTGTCTGCACTTATCATGTGACAGCTATTTATTTTTCAGGCATCTGCAGCATCTTTCAGAGAACGAGATATTTCTTTTGTAAATACGCAGCAGGCACATCACCTACTTTCAGTGTTTGTTTCTTTTTAAACATCCTTGTGTTTTATTACTGGGAACATCATGGAACAGGTTCTTCTCCAAGACGCCTTTAAAAATCTGTAAGCAAGGGACTATGAATTTTAAGAACAGCCCAGAGATGCCACAAAACCACATTAATTTCCTCCTTCACCTCAGCGCAGTTCGCAGTCCTCCATTATTGGCGATTTGGGGCCCACACCGAACAAGATGCTAGAAAAGGAAACAACCCCCCCACCAAAAGTAAAAATGTCTCACCAACAGTATGCTTTCCATAGAGAAGCTGCTCCAAAATCGCAGTCTTTCCCACTGAGGCCATTCCACAAACCACCACCTTGTAGCCCTTTCCCATGTCTCCCGAGGGCCGGTTCCGCGACGGAGGAGCCCTGTGCAGACACGGGAGGCTGGAGGAGCCCTGTGCAGACACGGGAGGCTGGAGGAGCCTGTGCAGACACGGGAGGAGGCTGGAGGAGCCCTGCACAGACACGGGAGGCTGTGAGCCTGGCACGTCCAGGGATGTGCACGGCCGGGAGCCGAGCCCGCGGAAGGCGCAAGGCAAAGCACGAAGAAGCAGCGGGGGCACAGCTCCCTCCCAGCGCTCGCCAGCGACTGATATTTTTAGGACTAGAGTTTCCTCCCACACCATTTTTTCAAGTTTTAGGCTGCTGCCAGTGGTGCTGATGGTTGCCTGCAGCCTCAAGACTTGTCCTGTCAGGTTTGGGAAGACTGGGAGTGCTGGAGCGTGCACACCCCGGGGCAGGGGCTGTGTTTGCTGGTGTGTGTGTGCACGGCGTTATCATGGGCTTGATGGTATCTCATGGTACCAGGATGGCTTCTGGAAATGCAAGAAAACGGTGGTTCCTTCCCTTTTATTCTGCTCACAGAAAGTTTCTAGCTTTTATGGGCTAGGAACTATGAAACAGGAACGTTAAAGGCAGAAGCACAGGAAAGCAAATGCAGAAAGCAGGTTTTTTGGTCTGCTTTAAAGCAGTTTGCTGGGTGGGGGTTGGTTCTGGCAGGAGGCAGCCAGCAGCCAGGGGCACTTCTCTCTGCCAGTGAGCTATGGCATGGCAGCAGGCCCCGACTCAGTTTGCTGTTTGGAGCCACTTCCCACAAAGAGAGCTGAAGAGTACCTTTTATGGACCAGGAGGGGCTGGCCTTGTCCTGCTTCAATTCCAGTTCAACCAGGTAATGCTTCACAAGCCAGGGTGCTCTGAAAAGCATAGGCTGAAAAACAGAAAGGTCATCCTGCAGCTGCAGGCAGGGAGGCTGAAAGGACTTGCAGGCTGGGAAAGCCTAACTCATAGAATCACAGAATGGCTTGAGTTGGAAGGCAGCTGAAAGATCCTTTCCTTCCAGCCCCCTGCCATGGGTAGGGATGCCACCAACGAGACCGGGTCGCCCCATCCAACCTGTGCCATGCCACGTGCAGGAGGGATGGGAAGGACAGGAGCAGGTCAGTGGGTAAAGCCAGGGCCTGCAGAACCAGGGACTCCATGGTGCCCTCTCCCCACCCTCCACTGAAAANACCTTTAAGATCATCCAGTCCAAACATCAACCCAGAACTACCACTGTAACCACTAAACCACTAAACCACATCATCCAGCACCAGATCCAGATGCCTTTTAAACCCCTCCAGGGATGGTGACTCCACAACCTCTCTGGGCAACCTATTCTGCCCTAACAGTGAAGAATTTTCTGCTAACACCTAGTCTGGGTCTCCCCTGTCTCATCTGAAGGCCCCCTCAGTCCTTTCCTCTGCTCCTCTCACTGCAGTCACAGCAGAGGAGACCAACCCCCACCTCACTACATTCCCCTTTCAGGGACTTGTAGAGAGGTATGAGGTTCCCCCCGAGCCTCCTCTTCTCGAAACTAAACAAACCCAGCTCCCTCGGCCGTTCCTCATGATCTTACGATTTTTAAAATAATTATCATTTTAGAGACTTTTTAAAAAGGCTTCTTTTTAGGGTTTTAAGCTAAGTCCCACCCCAATCCCCGACCTGGGGCTCTTACGGGGGTTGGGCAGAGGGGGTGTCTCGGGGGAGGCCGCATCCCGCCAAGCCCCTGCCCCAGGTACAGCCCCGGGCGGGCCGTACCCCGGTGCCCCGGTCCCGGAGCGCGCCCCGGCNCAGGAGCAGCGGCAGCGCCTCCCGATCGCAGAGCCTGGGGGCCGGGCCGGGCCGGGCCGGGCCGGGCCGGGAGGGGAGGGACGCGCAGCCCTCACACCCGCCGGACTACATTACCCATGAGGCACCGCTGCCGCCGCCGGAAGTGCGTTGTGGCCCGAGGGTTTGTGGGGAGCAGGGCCTTTCCTTTCCGTCGCTGGGCGCCATCAGGTGAGGGCCGGTCCGCGCGCGGCCTTTCCCTCAATCCGCGCCCATCCCGGGATCCCAGCGCCCATCCGCCCGTCCCGCCGCCGCGCCCGCCCGCCTCCGGCTGGACGGGGCTGCCCTGCGGCGCGGAGCCTGTGGGAGGCCGGGGGAGGAAGGCCCGGGGCTGCGCCTCGGTGGGGCGGGGAGGGGAGCGCGGCACCCGGCGTGGCCTTGGCGCGCGGAGCGGTGCAGGGCGGTGACAGACGGCGCGCCCTGGTTTGCTCCGCGTTTGATCGCGGGGTGTTTGTGTGCCATTAGGCCCTTGGAAAGGTGGGGTGGCTGTGGATGGGAGTGGATGAGCTATAGCTGGGCAGGTCAGACAAGAGGGGTATCCGAAATCCCACACGAACTGTTTATGGCGTGTTTTTAAATGTAAAGTGAGCTGCGTGTATCTGATGGTGAGTGGGGTGGAGGCTTGATGGAGTTGAGGTACACGTGCTGATTGCTGCAAATGTATAAGGCCTCTGAGATTTTTAGGGAAACAGCAGTAAACATGACGTAAGAATAACATTTGATTTTTCAAATTCCTGCAACTATTAAGATATATTCAGCTCAGAAGAGGGAGTTTTTAATAATAATTGTTTTCTTAAGGACAAAATCTGACTTGTAGGAACTTTGTGTTGAGCCCTTGCTCTGCTGAAGTCAATACAAACTGCCTCCAATGGTGCTCAGCAGAAATGATTTTTAAAAACAACTTTTAAAAAACCCACAGTGCATGTATGGAGCAAAACACAAATGCCAGCAGCAGTGGGACACTGAGGTACAATCATTTTACTTAAAGCCCAGTTTCAGCCGATGTGGAGGAAGGCCTGGTCTCTCCTGAAATGTGGGAAACACCGTGGGAATAGCTCTAAGGAAGCAACAGTCCCTGTGCAGTTCATTTCCTAAGCAACTGTTAAACTTCCACTGACTAATAAAACTGTTAAGCTTTCACTTAGAAGTAAAACCTTACTAAAGTCAGAGTTAACAGTAAAGGGTGCACCCCTCACAGTCCTGTAGTTCTTGGTAGATTTGTACGTAAAACTCAGGGGTTAATTGTTGGGTTTGGTAGTGTCAGACATAGCGCATCTGAAAATCTCCTCACTTGAGGAGTTTTAACACTTCAGAATAAATAAAAAGGAAGAAAGTGCTGGCAGTGGTGGCTGCAGGGTGTCGTGCTGAAGGCTGCCAGGTGGGATCCATGTTCCCAGATGTGTCAATGGCACGAAGAAGCATGAGAGCTCCCTGTCTTTCAGTGCTGTTCCATGTGTGATTTGGTGCAGTGCCACCGTTGGAAGATGTTCAAACCGGGAATTGGTTTTGGTGCCCTGCTTTCACTGAGCTCTCTCTCCAGCAGGTAGACAGCCATGGGTGCCTACAAGTACATCCAGGAGCTCTGGAGGAAGAAGCAGTCGGACGTGATGCGGTTCCTGCTGCGCGTGCGCTGCTGGCAGTACCGGCAGCTGTCGGCCCTGCACCGGGCCCCGCGCCCCACGCGGCCCGACAAAGCCCGCAGGCTGGGATACAAGGCCAAGCAAGGTAATGGCACGGACAGGTCAAGTCCCTGTGCCTCAGAGTGGAGTGACACTGGCTTCATTTGGTGGCAGCAGAATAACAAAGTCTGAAATCAAAGTATCCCCCAATAAACTGAAGTGTCCTGCATGAAATGAACAGAACATCATAAATGTCTCCTCAGTTGGTAGCAGGGCTCACAGCCTAAAACCTTAACTTCACTTAATTTTGCATCTGTGCCTTCTGTTGTTGTTCTGGCAGGTGAAGATCAAGTGGGCTTTGGCCTCAGTTTTTGTTCTTGTGTTTTGTCTTGCAGTGTTAGTGCCACACAATTGAGCAGGGTTTTTAGTTTCCTAGGTTTGGGGGATGTCCTTTCTCTGCCCAAGTTTCGTCATGTGTTACTTTGACTTTTTTCTGGTGACTGAACTGTGACCTTCTAGCAGCTTGAAAAGAGCTACAAGAGATGTGGATAGAGGCTTGCACAAGAGCATGTAGTGACAGGACAAGGGGAATGGCTTCAAACTGAAAGAATAGGTTTAGATTAGATACTAGGAAGAAACTCTGCTGTGAGGGTGGTGAGGCACTGGAACAGATTGCCCAGAGGAGTTGTGAATACCCCATCCCTGGCAATGCCCAAGGCCATGTTGGATGGAGCTCTGAGCAAGCTAGTCTGGTGGAAGGTGCCACTGTTCATGGCAGGGGGGGTTGGAACTGGATGATCTTTAAGGTTCCTTCCAACACAAGCCATACTATGACTATTACAGCTGCATGCACTTGGGCAAGATGATGGAGTTTGTACTGTCATTGAAAAACAGTTACTGGTCAGGGAAAGAAATGGGAAAAATGGCCATCCATGTGTAACTTGTGGAAATCCATTTAAAAACGCAGTATATTTATTCACAAAGAAAATAAAAAGCTAAGACTTGACACTTCTGTCACTGTTTATGTAGTTTCCTCATTTCTCAGTGACCAGATTTCAGCAGGGTTTGTGGATGGCTTTGCTTCAGTGCTTTTTGAGTGTTGCCATCTGAATTGTGCAGTGTGGGTAGTGGTTTTGCTGGTTTTTTTTTTTTTTTCTGGTGGGGGGTTTTTTATGATTGTATTACAGTATAGCTGTAGCTGATCTTAGTTGGTTTGGGACTGAATAGTGGAAAGGTGCCAGAAGCTCTAGTTTGGAACAGTTGTGTCAGGATATCATATTCCTTACTCAGTTGTAATGAAAATAACAAAGACATACTGCACTATCCACCTCAAGCTGTAAATTTTGGTAAAAATTGGTAAAATGACTTTGTGTTGCAGCATTTCATGTAAATTTTGGAGGTTTGGAAATGCAGTACAGGGATGAAAATTGCAACTAGAATTGTTCTAGTTCCTGTCACTGTTTGTTTCAGGTTACGTTATCTACCGTGTCCGTGTTCGCCGCGGTGGCCGCAAACGCCCCGTCCCCAAAGGTGCAACCTATGGTAAACCCGTGCATCATGGTGTTAACCAGCTCAAGTTTGCCCGGAGTCTTCAGTCTGTAGCAGAGGTGAGCATTTTGGTTATTGCTCACAAATCTGGGTTGGAAAGTTTTAGTCTATAAAAGCTGAAAATACTCCGAGACAAAAAAAAAATGCAAAACCAAACCAGCTGCTTTGTTAATAAGTTGTTAGTAAAATTTTGAATAATAGTGGCAGGAAAGCGGCAGAATGTCTTTAAAAGCTCTATTGAGACAATAAAAAACTATTTCAGACTTTTTAAATGGGGTCTATGGGAACCACTTGAGTGGTTTAGTGAAGTTCATATTTGTCAAGTATGCCACAATATTTGTTATGAAAAACACATAACTAGTCCAAGCCACAGTAAAATATAGAGCTAGGCATGAGAAATAAGAACTTGCATATGCTAAAGTGTCTAACTTGTCAGTAAATCCCACTCCTACGTTCCCTGCCATGTGGTGTGGATCACCAGCTGTAGGTGATGGTCCTTTCACAAAGTACACGTGAGTTCCTGTCTTAAAGCTTGTAGCACCTGTTTGTGTAGTAGTGCTGCACAGCACACTTAGCTTTATTGCAGGAGCTGAAGGCAGTGTGCCAGAGACCTTCTGCATCTTTATAAAAAACTGGTATCTCACAAGCACACAGCTTTGTGGTTAACTTATTTTTAGGTGAGATCTTGTTACTGAAATACTCAAAATGTAAACTTTGCTTTGATGAGGTCTTGTAAGCTTCATTGCTGTCACAGTTGTAGTCTGGAAGAGATAAGAGTTCTCACCTTTACAAAAAAAAACCTTTTTCAGTAGGTTAGAGTTGATAGCAGGCTGCATTCTGAAATGAAGACATTGTGGAAGAAGGGAATGTCATTGCCTTTCCATCTTGAAGCAGAAGGCTTTTCTGTTCTCAGGAATTTGAAAATAGTGCTGAGTACTGCAAGTTGAATATGGTGGGATTTTTTTTTTTCCAGGGAAAAAATATAAATGGGACATGGTTATTTAAAATAAACACAGGTGATGAGTTTGAATTAAAAATGCTATTCTGTTTTCAGTGCTCATGACATTTTCATATGTGTTATTCCCAGATACCTGATGGCTAATCACATCCTCAGTTATCAAAACTATGGAAGGGGTTATTTGCCCTCAGTTTCAGCTTGAAATTTTCTGAATCTGACACAGTGTTTCCTGAAGACTTATGTTTTTTAGATTACAGAAATGCAGAGCCTCAGCTGGAGCTCCCATCCTTTAATAGAAGCTGGTGGAGGGCGATTGGTGTTCTAATATTTCATACAGGTGTTGCTCTCACACTAGAATAAAAGGGCTTGGAAAAAGGTTATTCCATGTGCAGAAAATAGTCAAGGGCTGTTTAGGGAAGCCTGTAACAATAGGTTAAGATCACACTGGGGAAGAAGATGAACAGGGTCCATTGGTTCATGCTTCCCCATGATGATGATAAAGTCCTACAATTAAGCACAATGCATGTGTTTTAAATAAGGAGCATTCTTGACAGGAGAAGCAGATTGATGCATAATTGCTATTTTCTGCTTTGTTTTGTTTTCTAAACTGAGATTGTGTCTTCCTAACCACAAGTGAGGATAGGAATAGCAAGCACTAATATGCCAGCAGTGGTACAAAGATTTGTTGCATCAGCTATTTGTTTACTCCTACCAGTACAGGCTTACGCTCTGCAGAAATTTCTCTCCTGTACCTTTGGATGTGCAAATGAATCAGTCTTTCATAACTTCCCTTAAAAGATTGTTCCATGACCCCAAGTGCAGCTCATGGTCTTCATCTTCACGTTGAAGTTATTTTTAACATTGTGTTTTTACTGCCTGGGTGCTTCTGTGTACACAGAGTTCTTTCTTTTGTCAACCAAGCACCTTCCTGTTCGTGGTCTTTAAAACCTGTTTCATGCAGGAATCCAAACAGCCTTTTTCTTTTGTAACACAGCGTTCTTTTCAGCTGTTACTTTCCTTGCACTTTTGCAGCTGGAAGGGGATGAGTTTTTATAGAAAAAGAGGTTGTTCTTGGGAAAATTGAAATTTCATGTTTGAGTTAGTAATCTTTCTGCATGCAGAGTGCCCTGCATCCTTGGTTTTACTGCCTGTTGCATTTATTTTTTCCTCTAGGAACGTGCTGGCCGTCACTGTGGGGCTTTGAGAGTCTTAAACTCCTATTGGGTGGGTGAAGATTCCACTTACAAGTTCTTTGAAGTGATCCTGATTGATCCCTTCCATAAGACCATCAGGCGGAACCCCGATACCCAATGGATCACCAAGCCCGTCCACAAGCACAGAGAGATGCGTGGGCTGACATCGGCCGGGCGCAAGAGCCGCGGGCTCGGCAAGGGCCACAAATTCCACCACACCATCGGTGGCTCGCGCCGCGCGGCCTGGAGAAGGCGCAACACTCTGCAGCTGCACCGCTACCGCTAGCTCTTGTAAACGGGGCCACCTAATAAAGATCCTGCAGGTTGTTCAACTTAACACCGCTTCTGCTGCTTCTTGGGTTGTGTGCATAAGCGTGGAGTTCTCCAGGAGTTTCCGTATTTTGACAGGCTTAGAGTTCTGTGATGGGTTTCACTTTTGGTAACAGAAGGATGTGTGCAATGTCTATTGAAAGCCCAAGGGCTGGTCCATGTTCTTTTTTCTCTTGGTCTGAGTTTATTTAGTCACTGTAGGTTGGGGTTCCTGTTTGTCCTATGCTTAGACTAAAGGCCAGCTTTGATCTTGTGCAATGAGATGTAAACTGAAAGTGCTCGTTTATTTTTTATAGGTGATTAAATACTAATGGCTATTTTATTTTTTAAGTTCTGGTTTTTTGTACTTCTTAAGTGTCAAACCAGCTCTTGGGCCTCTCAGCTACAACCATTGTCTTAATCCACTAAGCACAGAATGGAAAGGTAAAGCTTGCTTTGTTCGTTGCAGTGCACAGTATTAAAAATGTGGGCACATCACAAAGAATGATCAGGTTTTAGGCTGAATAGTAAAATACTGAATGTAGAGTAGGTATTATTTAATTTGTCAAGATTGAAGGGGGACAGTTTCTTAAACCTTCCTTTTGATACCAGAACAGAAGACATGTCTCTGTGTTTAAAGAGCTGCATTCTTATTTACTCTGCATGGTTAGGTGGTAGAAATAAACACATTTGGATAACAGTTACAGATTAATTTAGACTACTTTTTGTGTAATCACAGTGTGACCTTTTCAGCATGAAGTCAGTTTGCACATAAAGGCTGAGAGATTGAATGCAGTTCCTGGTAAATTAGGTGGATGGGTGTCACAGCTTCCACGGATTCTGTACTATATCCATTAGGTAGTGATAGTAAAAGAGGTTGATAGAAGGCCCAAAGAGTAGCTGTGTCTTCCTGGAACTTCACTTGGAATGTGGAATGTTTGGGATTTTTTTTTCCTGAGATTTAAAATATGTCAAGAATTTCCCTCAACTAAGAAATTCACTTGGTAGTCTAAAGAAGAGATACTTTGGCCGTGTGTTCTCCAAGCCAGGAAGAACAGCTCAAGGTGGCAATTCTTTGATGACATGTTTGGTTCAAACAAGAAAAATGCAAAACAGTCTTCTGTTAAAAATTGTTAAAGCTATCCCCTCTAAAGACGGGGAGATGTTTTTAGCCTCTCCTTTAAACTATCACTGGTGTTCTTGAAAGATAGTCCTGTGATAGTGTAGGAGAAAAAATGGAAGTTCCTCAGAGCAAATTTGATGAGTGAGGTCTCCCCTGAGCATGGAGGGGGTTATTGCAGAGAGGGGGCTGGTTTGTAGATTTAACAGCTATAGGTAGTGCCAGTGTGAAAACTCCTTTGGATTTTTTTTTGTCTGTTTGAGCAACATGGTCTAGAAAAGGTGTCCCTGCCCATTGCAGGGGATTTGGAACTAGATGATCCTTAAGGTTCCTTCAACCGTAATCTATGATTTTTTTTTAAGGCAACAACTTCAAGACTGGTGATACTGTACTGGGGGTTGTTAAGCTGTTTGGGACCCTTGTTATTGATGGGGGAGGGTGACAGCAGGTGATGGGGCAGTCAGCACTAATGCTGTGTCATTTGCCAGCATTCAAACCTTGCAGCACGTGGCAGATNAAACCTTGCAGCACGTGGTAGATGTCTGCAGTGAGACCTACCTTAGGTTGGCCTTTGTGGTCCTGCAATTCTTTGAACTTTAAAAGAAAATACCACCCCCTCCAAAGTCTATTGAAAACTGCTGATGACAGTGTATTTAGAAGGGCGTGGTATCTAGCAGACCAGTGAAGGAATTTGAAATAGATGGTGGTGCCTTCAGAGGATGCTCTGGGTATGTACAGCTCATTCCAAGTCTTTGAGAAGTCAGGTTGCCTTAGTGTCTTTCCACACTGGAAGTGTCTCACATTCTTAGACAGGATTTTGGATTTGAAGGGACATTGCTGTGCAGAATTTGTGTGAAGTGGAAAGACAAATTATATTTTATTAACATCTTTGCTTTAAAAAGGCAAAACATAGAGGATAAATTTTTTTTGTTTGGGGTTGTTGGCTTGGGAAGTCAGGGTTAGAGAGAGGTTCTGTGATGTCTGCCTTTCCTACTTGATTCTTGAATGTGTTGTGGAAGTTCAAGAGCTTGCAAGTAGTGTGTGTTCCCTAAAATTGTGGTAGAAACCAGTCATCTGAGGCAGTCCTAGTGAGAGGCTGTAACTTGAGTTCAGCCCTCCCCAGACACCAAGGGTCTGCCTGAAACAGGGACACTAAGCTGTAGCTGAAGGAGAGCAGGGGGAGGGAAGAGGAAGCTTCAGGAATTTCACTAGGCAAGTCTATTAAGACATAGAGGAATGCAGTAATCTGTTTCCAAGCCTTCTACTTGGCTCTGTTTGCAGGACTGATCATTTCTCAGTCTGAGCAGGCATGTTTTGGATGTAATTAAAAGAGCTGTCTGGTTTCTAGGCAAGACAAAACGAATGCCACAGTTAAACTGTAGAGAAATGGGGCTGTACAGTACCAGGCTGGTTCAGCCTGGTTTTAGGTGCTGTTGAAAATAGTTGACTGTGAGCTTTTATTAGGCTGGATTTCACTTTTGTGTCAGCTGCCTAGATTAGCTAATCGCTCAGCTTTTGGTACAAGGTGAGGACCCAGCAAGGGCACTATTTCTGTCCCAAAGGGTGGGATGTGTAAAAACAGATTGTGTGATTTAGGATGTTCTTAAAATAAGCAAGTAGTAAACTCCCTTCCACATAGCTAATAGAAGTGCTCATTACTTGGCAACACTAGCTAGGTTGAAAAGCAGGGACTCTCTAATCAACAGGGAGTGTAATTGTTTCCTTGCTTTGTCTCTGAAGCATTGGGAATCTGAGAGACAGCTGTGTGCTGCTGGGAGAGGGACACTGGCATGATGCCAGCCAAAGGCACAGATGCTGGTGGAGGAGGCAGTTGGCTCCTTCCTTGCAGCAGAAGGTCATGGAATTTCACTGGTGATTTTTGTGGGGGCCTTAGAATGAAGTAATTAGCGATGGAGGAGAGTTATAGCTCGACTTTCTTACTTATCTCTGTCCTTGTAATGCAGCAGTTGTTCACTAGCCTTGACCCAGTAGAGAAAAGTGGCTGCCTGTGAAGAGTTCTGTACAGCTAATGAATTAAAAAGCTAGGCTCTAAAAATAGAGCCTGATTCCTACTCTATTATCTACTCACTCTCCAAGCTGGGGAAAAACACCATATTTTTGTACATCTCTTTTCTTTTCCAGCAGACTCAAGTCTAGTTCGAAGAGTATCAAGCCAAAATACTCAGAGTGATGTAAGCACTGCTGCAGCCACAAAAAAAAACCCAAACCAATTTGGATTTGAATTGAATGCTCTTTTCTGGGGCTTTGAGCAACCACCAACTTTTTGATCCAATCCTTTTAAAGTAATTGTTTGAAGTGTAAAGCTGTATGAAAGGATGGAGAGCCTGTAGGTTGTTCTCTTTATGTGACAAGGTTCTGAATCAGCTTCAATTTAATAACTACACACACAGTGTTTAGGTTGCAGAGCCTCACTCCCTATGGTTTGGAAGTGTCTGAGCTACAGTGCTTACACAACCTTTAATTCAGTGGCTATCCTGCTCTTACCTAATGGGCCAGAAGAGGCTTCTGGCAAAGCCAGGACTGGACCCCTTGTCACTGCCTGAAATTAAAGAGAGCATGCTTTTCTTTGGTATCAAACAATGTTCAATGATATAATTAAAGGCTCTTATTGTAATGAAGATGACATTCAATCTTGTTAAGTACTGTCATCTCCCCATCATTCTGGGAAATAGAGAGCAGGGGTATCCTGGAGATCAGAGAGCACATGAGTGATTAAATTAAGCCTGGCTCTGTTCAGACCAATGCTGGCTGACACTGCTCTCTCAAATGGCAGGTACCCCTGTTCCAAGCCTTCTCAGGTCTCCCTGCACTTCTGGCGCCAGGCTTTGGGAAAACCCTTGCTAGTTAATATGTTGGACCCTAGCTGACTCCATAGGGGTTTTGCAGTCTGTATCTCCTTGCACAAGAGCAGCAGAGGAGTACCTCTGGACCCAAGCTGGCTGTCCATGTGCAAGTTGAGGAGTTCTCTTAGAAACACAGGAATGGAGAGGCACATCAAAGAGGGAGAAAACAAAACAAACGGAGGAAAAGTAAAAAAAAAAAGAAGAGGACAAGTAAGCTGGCTTTCAGTGGGGCTTATTAGTACTTGTTAGTGGTACTGCTCAGTGACAGTAACACCTGGTAGAGGAGGCTACAGCTAGCCAGGGTCCCTCAGGGCTCATCAGCCAGGCCTGTGTGGGGCAGTGCCTACGGTACAAAGCGGGCTGAACAAACCTACAGCTCCTCAGAATAGCTCCACCTGTGTCTCTGATATCAGTCTGCTCTCCTGAAACACCAGGCAGCAGCTGCACTTCTCCAAACCCAGATCAGGAGGACAGTTCTCAATTGGTGCTGTGAAATAAATGTCCTGTGTCCAGTGCTCAAGCCCTCCATGTCCCAGGCCTTGTCACTGGGCTGTGTGTCAATAGAGCAGCAGGCAGAAACCAAGACCCTGTTAACTCTGCACTGTGTTCATGAGTGTAACGAAAATGAGTTGTCATCCCCTGAGAGCTCATGCACCAAGCAGAGGAAGTAGCTCATTAGTCCAGTGTTCACTCATTCATTTATTCATACAGTTTTCTTGCAGCATTGTTTTTCTGTGACTAACAAGCAATTATTTGAACCCTTTCCTTGTATGAGAATTGTGGCCCTTCAACTCATCTGCTGTTACAATCCACCTGCCTCTCTCACGGGTTTCATGATTAGTCAGATAAGTTTAGATAGCAAGTTACACAACCCTTATAAATTATGTGTTTTGAGCTTTGTGTTTTCAGTGCTTTCAGAGCCATATATAAAAATAATGTTTTATAATTTGCTTTGTTTGCAACTATTTGGAAAGTGGTTTTGCCAAGGCACAGTCAAACAAAGTCATAGTGAACATTTTAAGCCAAACAGAAAGTTTTGTATTATTTTCACTTTGCAAGTTATTGCTACAGGTGTTGGTGGAGGACATCTGCTTAAGATCTTTTTTACAGCAAAAGACACAAAGTAAGATTCAGCTACACAGGAGAAGTCAGTGTGCAAGTAAAAGGACCTTTCTTGAGGTTTGTTGTTTTTTTTTTTAAATAGAATTGCAGAAAATACTTGATTCAATTGGTTCTGTTGAATCTGTAGAATCTAATCCCCAATCTTAATCTAAGTAGTTTCATTTCTGATAGATGCCTGGTAGTCCTTAAGAGGCAGAGACCAAAAGTCCATATGAGCTAATAGCAAGATACTAAGTTTTTCATTTTATACCAATGATTTGTGCTGGGAAGGTGATTTCTGTAAATAGCAATTTTAAAGCAATGGTTATATCAATGGGAAACATAGAATAAGCTGATTACTGTTAAGTTACGCTGAAAACCCAACTCTTAGATTTATGATTTATGTTGCTGAGAAGGAAAACAGAAATGAAAACACCGTGAAAAACTGAATCATTGTTCTGACTCCTTGAGGCTAAATTAAAATCTCCAGTATAGTTATTACTTTCATTGGCTAGTTTAATAAAAAATACGAGAATCATAAAACTATGTAACGCATATGGCATGCGTAAGTGCTATTTTTTCCAGTGATGGCCCATCTGTTTAGAACTGAAAACTTCAAAATGCCTCTCTAGCAAGCAATCTGACCTTCTAGTAGGTGCTATTCTGACAACATTCTGAAATTTTAACCTGTTTTAAGAAAAAAAAAATCAGGAGAAGTTTTGAGCATGAATAATTCTAACCAAATTATGACTGTTGAAATGAACCACAGATATGAAACTTGATGGTTTTCACAGATTCTGCAAATTGTCTTAAAATCACATTAATTGCATTACAGCTTGAGCATTGAATTGTATGATACTTTCATAGGAAGTTTGTAATAGCAGTAAAGGCTGAAGCAGTTTTGTTCTATGCAGGGAGTCAGACAGAGAACCAGGGAAGTGACTGCCTTCCATCTTCCCCTACTTTGGCCCTCCCTGCAGTGGTAACCCTGGACCAGCTCTTTCAGCACCCACCAGCCAACCCAAGCTGACCCATCTCGTTTCTCCTGGATTTATTTACAACTCTGTGCAACAGGCTACTGCTTGCTGCTGACTCAGTTCTTTTTGTTGTTGATGTTATTCAGCAGAAGTGAGATTGCCAAAGTTGTAGTTGTTTGGTTTGTAAAAGATGAGCTGCTGTTGTCACAAGAGCTGATTGTGACTGCCTGTCAGGCACGGTGGGGAGGAGCAGAGGTGGGAGAGCATCGGGTCTGAGCTGGCCAGCTCTGAGCAGGGAGACCTCCTAATTCCAAGATAGACACAGTGTAATGTGTCCTGCTGGGGTCCGTGACCTAGCACTGAGTTAAGACTTGGCATTGCCTCAAAGGGATATAAAACAAGAAAAAAATGTGAATGGCCATGCAGGGCCAGCCCAGAGGTCTAATGGGCACAGTGCCTGCTTTTGACAGGGACCAGCAATGAGCATTTGCAAAAAGGCTGGTGAGTGTTGAACAAGTCAGCCTCACATGTAGCATCTCCAGTTCTCTGAAGAGCAGGGTAAGGATTTCCTCACACTGTGGTTGCCCTCGTGTCAGCAGCCACCCAGGACAGCTGCAAGCTGTGACATCCAGCACTGGCTGGGAACTCCCAGAACTCCCACAGGGCTTCTGGCTTAGCAGGTGCACGGGCTGGATCCGTGTGCAGGATGGCATCTGAAGGTAGATAAAGAGAAAATTATTGCCTTGACTCATAAGTGCCTCCTGTAATTTGAAATGGGAAGTGGAAATACAACCTGTTTTGATGGTCTGCTCCTGGAAGCTCACTGAACCAGAGACTTTCAAGATGACTCAGAGCAAAATGGTTGTTTGCTGAGAACTGCTGCATCAAGGATTTGGCAGGATTATATAACAAGGAGGTGTCTTTCACCCCGATAATGTGTCTTCTCTGTGAGACTGATGCTTACAATTCACCAGTGTTGAGGAATGGCAATAAAACAAAATGGCAAGTGCCTGGAGGCATCTTCAGGATGCAGCTGAGCTCCTGCCTGGAACAGATCTATTATTTGCTTCTAGACATTGCACTCCAGTTCAGGAAAACATGGTAAAATTTCACTGCAACCTCATTATGTCACCCATTCCTTTGCAGTGGTCCTGTTTAGGTTGTGTTTGCCATGGTGTACCTTGCTCTAGCAGGAGCACTAAAACTAGTTGTGGAGAATGTACCTCTTTCTTTGCTAAGGCTCAGAGAGTAAACTCTTTGGGAACTGGAGCAAGGCTGCCTTATTTTGTGTGCTTGAATTTTGCTATGTCTCTTTAAGTGCCCCTCCTTGAAAAGATTGCTCTGGATTGAGCTTTGGTGAAAATTGTCAGTGTTTGTAGATGAAGGTCAAGAAGATCCTGTCTAGTGTGCATTCTCCAATTCAGGGACAAAAAACAACAAACACCCCACACAAGAAAACTCTGCCAAACAAACAAAATAAACAAAAAAAAAGAAAACCCAAAAGAAACAGGAATGGTCCTTTTTGTCAGTGTCTGATATTAACTTTTGAAGAAGATAATTGATTGTGTCAGGGAATTCCAAGAGTATTTTCAGTCCTTCGAACTGTGTTTGAAACTAATTAACTCTGTTCCAGCCAAAACCAGCACAAGACCCAAGCTGGGAGTTGTGTTTATTTGCTGATATTCACGTAACAAGAGATGAAGTGACCATGATGATTTTATTAAAACTGCAAGCACCTCACCGGGAGGTTTTGTTGGTTTGCCTGTGATCACTAGAAGGAATGAGAGAATTGGCTTCCTTCCCTCTTATTTGTAATGGTTTAGAGCAGAAAGTTCTTACTCTGACTTAATGCAGAGAGCCAGTTTTGCTGCATGTGAAGCTGGTAGCTGAATCTGCCTTTATTCACAAGGCTGATAATATCCAGCTCTGTTCCCATCCCATCAAATACAAATGGTCCCTTAGTAGGAGTATTATTGTGTCAGGAGTAATCTGGGCAAGTCACTGAGGCATAACACAGCCAGACCCAAGACTCAGGACAGACAGAAAGGTCAGCTTTTCCACCACTGTGCAAGTGCAAAAACTGCAAGTGCAGATTAGTTTGGATACACAGCAATGTTTGTACCCAGAGATATCCCACCAACATATTTCTAAGGCCCTACAAATATAATTTGGATCTCACGCTGGTGTTTTGGGGTTACACCCTTCTGCTTTCAATTGAGTTATTCCAGATTTACCTGGAATCTGAATTATTTTAAGAAGCGTTGTGTACTTGCAAATGCCTCAGGTTTGTTTATAGTAAGCTTTCACTCTTGCTACCAATGCCTTGCAGAGGGTTTTATGAGAGAAACTCCATTTGTTTTAACAGTTAAGTTTTTATAGCTGGAAGCAATTTTCTTTAGTGTAACATTTCAGGAGCCCTTTATGGCTAGCAATATTTCATTGAATGCCTGAAGATTGAGACCTACTGCATGACTTTATCATGTATAAAGCTTATTATCTGACATTATTTGGTGCATAGCAGGCTTATTTATTTAAAAGGTCACACAATCATATTTCACCCCTGGTAATGGCATTTTTATCCATTTAATAGGTTTATCCTAAAGCATATTTATTCCTAATGCATTTTATTCAGAAGCCAGTTAATAACTTTAACTCTTTAGGCTCTTAGCAGAATACAGAAGCCAGCTTTTCAGAACAAGTTTGACCAGTTGGGCCTAATCCAGCAGCACACAAGGTCCAATACAGAGTCCCATGCATCATCTCTTGATTGAACTCAGCACCATGAAGCTGTAAATCATCTTTCAGCCTCCAAGTTAGCCAGCGTGAAATAATGATCAGGGAAAAAAACATTGTGCTGTGTAGAGCCTGGAGCTGTCTTGGCCCTGCCAGCTATCCTTTGGGTAGTTACAGGTAATGTGTCTCAGGGCCGAAATGCATTTTGGTTTATTTCCTAAAGAATTTTTTCATATTTGACTATAGTTGCCTTTGTTTTGCCTGGATGTAAAAGGCAGTTCTCACTCTCTGGGCCAATGCACAGGGACCAATGGCACCTGTAATGAAAGCTGTTAATTTTCTACAAACTTGTGTTATTTAAAGCCCAGATGCAAGTCGTATTTGGCTCTCTTGGTGACCGAGCTGAGTTTTCTCTGGAATTTTCCTTGTAAAATACACCAGTAATCACAGCAAGCTTGTGCTGCTGCAGAGGAGAGAAGAAAGGGTGATACATGAAACCTTGCAGGAGCTGAGGATATTATTTCTGTGTGTCCCCTTCATACAGCCTGCAGAATTTCTCCAAAACAAGGAGAAAGCATCATTTGCATCTCTGCTCTGCCCAGGATGAGCTTTATGTTTGTGTTACGCTACATCTCTCCGAGAATGAACATAGCTTACAAAGAGAAAAATCAAACTGGGTTTATGTTTTATGGTGGAGCTGAGCTCTGAGAAGACTTCTGAAGCAATGGTTTTGATCAGGTGACAGCAGTGACACCACACCAGGGATGTCCTGGCCAGCACCATGTCACGCAGTGCCAACGTGATTGCTGCCAGCCTCCAGCTTAGCTAACTTCCTAGAGAGCATTGGTGCTTTGAAATAAGGTGCTCTTCAGGATGCTGTGATATAAAAGAGTTGGGAAAAGGCAGAGGAAAATACAAAAATCCAGACTTAGAAGGGTATTTAGTACAAAAGACACCAGAGTGGGAAATGCAGTTGCCCCTGGAGAGGTTTGGGTGGTGGGGAGAAGGGACTGGCAGCTGTCAGAGCATAAGGCAGCAGTCATATGCTGACTGTGCCTTCAATACAACACTGCTGATGCCTTCTCTGAGGCAGCAGAGTGTCAGAAATGTGTCAGAAATCACCTGTAGCTAAGTTGTGAGTCTTTTTCAGTGAAGGCAAAGGGTAGCTCCTTGCACTTTCCTTTGCACTATCCATTCTGCTTCTCTACCAAAAATCACATTTGGCCCAATCAAGCAGTATATATTCTCATCTTTGTCTCATTAGGTGATGATTTTATTTCTGGATAAACAGATGATATACTGACAGATTAAGGAAAAAAAAGGAAAAGGTGGGCAGTGATATTACTGCCATATAAGATAGGCTTAATTAATGTAGAATTAATGCTTTATCTTTCTAGACTAAAAGTCCAAGTCATCACCTTCCATTAAAATCTAAAGGGGCAGATGAGGCTAGTGGTAATACATCACTATTGCATGAGGTTATTTCCCATGAATTTGACCAGCCCAGGCAATCAGTTGTATTACCAATGTGAAGAAAAAGCATACTTGCAATAACGCTGGGTAAGAGAAAAAAGTGGCAGGGTTATGTGCTTCAGGCTATAAAGTGACTGCTCAGGAGCTTAATCAGGAAGAGAGTTACCCTATGGGCAAGTTAGTATATGACTGTCTATTATGAGCTTTTATATCTTCCTCTAAGGCTCTGATACCGAGAGACAGGATGTGAGTGCAAGGGGATGGTTTGTGAGCCACATCCTCTGCTTGGTTATACTTAGCTCTGTGACTGCACCACTCCCGGTACCTAAGCTAGCTGCATTTGTGTCATGTAGGCATGCCCTTAATGGGCAGCTTTAAATTATTCTATATTTAGCTTTTGCTTCTTCCTAAAGCATTCTGCACACATTCAGCCTATGAAGGGATGTGATGACAAGCTAAGACCTCTGGGACCTCCTTATCAGGATTTCTGTTTGACAGAGAGGAAAAAGTCCACCAACTGAAAGAGTTAGAGATATATATGTTAAATCAGAATGGAGGAAAAGTAGGGCAGGGGGTCAGAAAACACTGTGTAAGGTTTGACCCAAGCTGACTCTAATTGATAGAAAAATTTCCACTGGCTTCCAGAGGCTAAGATTAGTTCGATGAGTTATGGCTATTTATATCATTTAATGTACGAAAGAAAGTCACAGTTACAGCTATCTTTATAAAGACTTTTAGAGGGCAGTATTTAAGGTAGTAACTGTAGATAGCAAGTGAATCTTTGCTTTAAAGGAACTGGAAATGCAAGCATGGGTCTGGTATCAGTTGCCTCACCTAAGTGTACTTGTATGAACTAGTTCCATATGCAGTTGTGGAGCACAAATTATTCAGGACAGACTGAGGGTTTCAGGAGGATATTATCACACAGACTGACCAGAGTGAAAAGGAGTGACAAAGAATTTTATATGGGGGAAAATAATTTTTATTATATTTAAACTGTTGTATGTATGTAAACAACCAGGGAAGAGAACTTGGACTTACCTGTAGATCTGTGCAAATGTCAGCACTGTTCTGAGCATCAGTCAAAAAGACAAATAAGAGGGAAGTTTTAGGAATTTTTTCCTGAGGTAATAAGGAAAAAAAGAAATAGAAAACTGCAGGAGCTGTTGCGGCATGAAAAAATGCTGCTCCTTGGCACTCTTCAAGTAAATAATGCTTTTCTCTTTGCAAAGTTTATGTTTTGGGATCAAACTAATATTATTGTAAATGTGCCAGGCACCGAAGAAATCCAACTCCTCCAAAAGCACAAGTGCCTGCTGGAAACTCATGCGTTCCTGGCTGATGTGTAGATGTTTACCAGGATTAGGAGGGCCTCTCCACAGGGACAGAAAGGTACAGACATTCAGTTCCAACCTGAGGAACCACCAGCATTTCAGGCCTGAGGAAAAAGAGTCATCGGCCTCTACATACCTCTGCTGAGGTGGCTAAAGTGCATCCTGTCCCACCATCCAGCTATCAGCTGCACTTAACATTTAAGTCAGCATTAGTTGGTGCAACAACATTGTGCCATCTCCCATCCAGAGGTAGCACAGATGGGAATCACTCTGCAGCCTCTGGAATTTAAACATGCCGCTTGAGCTGCTGAATGAAAGCCGCTCCATGTGTGGGCTGGAAGGAAAGAGGGATAAATGTTTGTGTTCCTTCCCAGGGGTGGGAAGGTGTTTGAAGAAGCTTTCTGTCCCACCTTCTGTGCTTTTTCTCTTCTTCTGCCCCTTCGTGCTTCAATGCCTCACTTCAGTCTGTTCCCAGAACCACAAGTCTTCTGCAGACAGCAGCAGTAAACAGAGGCTGAAGGATTCTAAAGACTGACCAAACACACCAATTCCCAATCACTCTTCCACTGATCATTCAAGTGCCTGCCCAGCCTTCAGGTTGGAGAGGTGCCATGCCACTGTGAATGCCAGCAGTACCCTGCCTCTCCATAATGCTAGGATTTATTTTGCCCTTCATGGAAAGCTGAATCACAGACCCTTGTGGGGACCAGGGAATATCTACTGAGCATCACATCTTTAAGGGAATGTTATTTGCAGCTCAGCAAGTAACACTAGAGCTTTAGCAGCCAAGCTAGAGTCAAAGAGAAGCCCCCCAAGAAGAAGCCCAGGCACCACTACTTGGCCAGCACCCAGAGCCGCAAGTTATTAGCCAGGTGTTTGCTTGTGTGGGTTTGGAAGAGGTAGGCAGAAAGAGGCTCTAAGAAAAATTTGACCATCTTATTACATTGGCAGAGTAGAGGGCAGAATAAAAACCTTGATGGTCTCTAAGACACTTTTCTTCTCCAAACACTGAAGTGCCTCTCATGGTCTGCTGTGGCAGTCCACAGCTTTGTGCTGAACAGCAGAACTAGAGCATAGGAGTGGATGGGCCATTTCTGAGACCTCCTTTGGAAACTCCAGGACAGGAGTCACACTGTTTGCATCCCGTGGCCACCCACAGCCAGCCCTACCTGCTGGACCTTCTCAGGAAACACACCTTTTGGTGCCCTTGATGTGGACAAGGATCCTGTGCAAGCCTGGGTGGTGGGCCCATTATTTGCTTTTTGCCATACTACATCCCTAAGAAAAGCGCTTGTCTCTTGCAAACTGTTTGTGTGTGTGTGAGTGTGTAGCCACCTCAGGGAAGGAACCAAAAAGGATGTAGTACGGGAGCACAGGAAGCACTCCTAGGTCTGGATGGGTTGTTCTGAGATAGGAGAGAGAAGCAAAATAAATACATTCTTGCAGATAGATGGGGATTGGCTTCAGGACTGCCAAGTGTGGCACCAGAGGCAAGCGCAGGCTGAAACTGCTATAATGATCCCCGAGAGTCTCAAAAGTAGATGGTAAAAAGATATTAGAGGCTGGAATCTCTCTGGGAGTGACAAAATCATGTCCTGGCAGTAAATAGGATAGACTGAGATTGGGAGCAATAATGTGATGGCCTCTCCCTATGGCATCCTACGAACCTGCGTACATTGCCTTTCCCATTTGTCCCGCCAGGCAGGAGCAGCAGCATTTATCCTTGCCCACAAAGGAAGTGAACAAGCAGTCCTTCCCTTTATTGACCACTCTCAGGAATGGAGTCCATGCACCCGAAAAACCTGGAGCCTCCCTTGAGCACCACAAACGGCCTGCAGGCCGGGTGGACCTTTGGTCTGAGTGCCAGTGCCTCCATACTCATCTTTGGGTGCCTCCACCACCTCCTGCAGATTGAAGCCTTATCCCAAAGCAAGAGTTCTGTCGGGTTTTTTGGCAGACCCAGTGAACATCTGGGGTTGATGACTCGGCAGTTAATAAACATTACTTAAACATCTGTTTTGTTAAAATCCACATACAACATTAGAAACCCCAGAGACACAGAATACACAGACAGAGAGGACTTGCTCTGCTGTTATTCCTAACGTCCAAGCTGGCTTTCTAATAGCCTTTGATGTATTCACTACCTTCTCCTTTGGGTCTGTAGGCCAGTTTAATTTGTTCTGAGGTTTGAGATGCCGTGATAGGCCAGTATCAAATACATTTTATTTGTGCTCTGTCCACAGAGACCAGCAGCCAGGCAGAGGAGTGAGACAGAGCCCTGAGCACGGGAAGGGAGGGTGGGCCATGGTGTCCTGTACCTGACTGTGCCAGGGCAGGCAGCACTGCTTGGCAGCCAGGGACTACACAAGGGCCAGAGGGCAGCATGGCAGGGCTTTGGAAATGTAGTTTGAAGTTGGTATGAGGAGGAGAACTGGGAATATGAGGAGCTTTTACTGTAGGAAATCGGGGCTGGGGGATGAAGGGGCTGGAGATAGTGATGGATATTGAGTGTGGACCATGAGGAAAGCTGCATGCCTCCCAACTGCTGACCATGCACAGAAAAATGGGAAAACTCACCCTCTTACCTTATTTGAGAAGCCATGAAGCTCACACAAACTGACCTGTTTACCTCATTTGAGAGGAGAGGAAACTCACCCAAATCAGGAGGCGGTAAACTACATTTTGCTGCATTTAACCTCCACTTATTAATCTCATTTAACTCCACTGCCTCGCTCTCAGTCTGGAGGTCCTTCTATTCCGTGAAGCCACCCATCTGCCTCTGAACCCCGGGGTCGGGGAGGGACAGAGCTTCATTTTGGGTTCTGTATTCGCTTAATGGAGAGTCTTCCCCAAGTTTTTGCTCCCCTTTTTTGTTGTGGTGCATTTTCCTCGTGGGTTTCCTTCAGGGAGCATGGGGACCCTGGCGGGGACACCTTAAGTCCCCTAGGGCGCATCCCGGCCCCGTTGCGGGAGGTCTGTGCCCGGAGACATCACTGCATGGTACAAGGTATTAGAGGCTGGAATCGCTCTGGCAGGGACAAAATCACGTCCTGGCAGAAAACAGGAGAGAGGGAGATTGGGATCAACTGTGTGACGGCCTCTCCCTCTGGCCGCAGAGGGAGAGGCTATGGCTGCAGCGGTGTGTGTGCGCTGCCGAGAGCGGTCTCTCCTGGATATTCCCTTTTCCCGGCAGCGAGAAAACACGCGGCTAAGAGGGCACGGAGCGCTGACAGTTGGAATTGGGAGCTGTCAGATGCTCCTGTCGGGATAGGAGAGAGCTCGTCGGCTGCGGCAGTCACAGCGGTGGCATTTCCTGCCGCTGCTCGGCTGACACACACCGCCGCCCCTCACCG
>VWZP01003543.1:969116-1174673 GCA_013396995.1 Dicaeum eximium | reverse complement strand
TCGCGGGGGGACACGCGGTGCGGCCGTGTGCGGCGGCGGCGGCACGCGGCCCGTCCCGATGCGCGGGGGCGGTGTTGTGTAACGGGGAGGGGGCGGCCCGGGGGCAGCGCGGGGCGGGCCCGGCTCTTCCAGCCCCGGCGCCGCGTGACCGCGGCAGGGAAAAGCCGCANGCGGTGCCGGCCGGGGAGCCCCTGCTGCCGCAGCGTCCCGGGGGCCGGTTCGATCGCCCGGGCAGTTCGCCGCCCGGTTCGCGCCCCTGCGGCGTTACCGCTTCCCAGATGTGTGTTAATGAAATAGCAGCACGCCGCGGTGCCCCCCGCCCCAGCCCTAAAGTGAATCCCGCCAGGTAGAGCCCAAAGCGTCCTTGTCACTCCGCCGGCGGTGCCGCCGCAGCGCGGCCCCGCGGAGCCCAAAGGACTCATTTCACCCCCCTCCGGCAGGTGGGTTCCCTGGGAAAATCCCCGGCGGGTCACAGAACCGGGGCTGCCTCCTCCACCGAGGACCGGGTTACCCCGTTTTTGCGGAGTGCCAGCATCCGTGTGCACGTGTACGTGCTCCGTGTCTGTGCTCTTTGTTCTGAGATGTCACCCTGTGCTCTGCGTGAGAGTCAACTTTTGACTGCTGACCAAACAAAAACAGGGTTCACAGGGAAGTGTAACTTTTAAAATAACAAAAAGTGCGAGGAATCGCGACTGTGACGCTGGCAAGACTGCCAAGCTCTCCAGGGTGCCAGAACAGCTCAGCTATCTGGAGCTCCTCCAGCTCTAGGGAGAAGAGGGGTGAAACTCCCCCACAGGCACAGCTTTCTGTGCTCCTCCGTGACATTGGCCTTACCCTTGAGGGAATAGAGCATCGCTTTTATGAGCAGGGTTTAAAGAGAGTGGGGCGCGGTGGAGAAACGTGGAGCTCCCTGCAGGGGCTGTGCTTGCGTGTGCCCCTTGCCGATAAGGATGGCGCCTGCCGAGCAGCCCGGTGCCTCCCTCGGACCAGGTGAACAGTGAGCTTTGACCGGCACCTGGCAGAGGCACGTGTGGCGCTGGGGGTGGCACAGACCTTTGTCAAACAGGTGGTGTCTTAGCCCAACACCGGTGGCTGATGATGCCTTGCTTCTCATGCCGTGGCTGAACCCATGACCCCCTTGCCAATCCTCCTTTCTCCGAAAACCTGATCCGGAGTGCGTGTCATGCTGTGTACAGGATTTTTTAAAAAAAATCTGCGCGGGACCAACCCCTGTGGCAGGGTGCGGGACGCTGGTGTCTGGGAACGTGAGCAGCAGTCTGTGTGTCCTGCTCGTGTCACATGGCCCCTTAGTCTGACTTCTGCTCCCAGGCAGCTCTGCCAGGAGCTCCAGGGCTGTGTGCTCTTCAGGGAACCCTCCTGCCAAGGGTTTCCTTGGTAGAAAAAAATGAAATGTTGAAGAGGAAGTGGGCCAGTCTTGTTGCTGCAGAGGTGCTAAGAGGACTGTTACGTATAATAAAAGTATTGAAAATTTGTAAGTCAGAATTGTTCCCTGCAAGCAGTGGTGTTTCCAGGGTTGTATAATACCCCTGCTTTTATCTGTGAGGAGGGTATGGGTGATGTAAGATGCTACAGCCTCTGCCTGCCATGCCAGTTCAGTTGATCAAGGACTCTACAGACACCAGTGCTTTTTTCCTCTAAAGGAAGGCAGTGCATGGCCCTTTTAAAGTTTTGAATTCTCACTGGTCTGTGGAGTTCCTTGCTGCAATGTCCTGAGTCATCAGTGAAGAGAGTCTATGGAGCAATAGAGGCATAAAATGTAGAACATACTGAGTGTAATTTATTTAAACAATTTCATGGCTATGGCTTTTGGAATTCTTGAGTGAAATATCAAATGTTTTTATATTGACTTTTGAAATGCTGAGTCTTGAAGACAAACTCCTATGAAGTGCAAACAATTTCTCTTGCTTACGAGCGAGAAGAAGGAGCCTGTGAAAAGCCAGAACTGCTCCCAGGTCTGCCTGAGGACAAAAAGCTGTTTCATATGAGGGATTCTCAAGTGTGTCAGATTGCAAGACGTGGCAGGACAGAGGCTGTTTGCAAATAGCAGCCTGGCAGTTGGAGTTTAGCTGCTGCTAGAAGCGCCACAAAGGCTTGCAGTTGGACAAATGGCGTTCAGTAGGCTAAGCACACTGCAGTGCTATTTCCTTCCCTTGTCCCCTTCCCTTCTGCATCGTGAGCACCTCCCAGCCCTTCCTTTCTGTGCCTCTGGCACGTAGCCTGCATGAAGCCTTTCTCTCTGCCCTATTTCTGTCCCTAACCTAGCTTGTTTGCATTCTGGCTCCACAGGGCTGTAAGATCCTGTCTTTGCTCTGGCTCCAGATGAGCTCTGCTCACAGGGTGGCCAGGGAAACCCTCTCTGGGTCACTGCATGTCCTGTCCCTGTTGCCCCATCCTTCCACCACCGTGGCTTGTTGCTCATTCTTTTGGTTATGCCATTTCATCTCGGCCTGGACCAGAGGAGGCTGATAAGATGGGAGAAGGGGATGAGGCAGACTGGGAGGTCAGCTGTAGAAAATGAAGGGAGACAAACAAGCTTGAGGGAGAGAGGGAGGGAAAGGAGTGCTCCCAGGAGCACGTAATGGCTGATCTGGTGGTGCTGGGTCACGGCATGGCTCACATGGCAGCGGTGCATGTCTGCTGGTTATGTCACTACGTGCTGCCTTTTTTTTCTTGCCTTAGGGGGTGTGATAGCTTACATCAGCTCTTCGAGCTCGGCATCTAGCCCAGCCTCATGTCACAGCGAGAGCTCAGACAGCGGTTTCCAGTCGTCCTCTTCGCCTGTACCATCTCCTCCCAACAGCTCCTCCTCGGAAAGCGGATGCAATGGCCGGAGCAGTGAAGGCTCTGACGGGGCACCGAAGAGCGATCGGCTGGAGGAGACTATTAAAACAAACCAGTCCAGTGTTGCCGGTTTGACAAAAGGCCATAATGGAGTCACAAGTATGTTTGGTGCCAGTTCCTGAAAACGCCATTTCCCCCTTCTGTATTACAGCCCCGTGTGTTACAGCCAGGTCTCCCTTTGGCTTGTGGTGTAGGCGCATAGCAAAGCCTCCATTTTTATCTTTTGGCATTATATGTGTGGGAATACATATGGTATTACCATACAAATGCTAATATGATGGGGGTCCCATTGCTGCCAACTTCAAACAGTCCATAAATACAGTCCAGCTTTACTTCAAATTTTCATTAGTGAAAACTGATCTTTGCAAAATCAAACAGTTGGTTAAAAAGAAGTGATGAAGTAAAGGTAATATCATAAATTTCCTTCAGGAGTATTTATGGAGCTGTCTTGGAAATCTGGTTTCTCTGTTCTTTCATACTCTGTCCCCTGCCCCTTCACCTTCCCTCACCCCCAGCTGTGAGGAACCAAATAAATTACCCAAGTGTAATACTTTTATACCAGTGGGTGGAACAGTTATCTTTTTGATTACAAGTCATAAGTCTGTGGATGTGAAAAATAGAATATTTGTAAACTGGAACTAAAGAATGGCCTTTTAAAATACGTATAACAATCTATCTCCACTTCACACTTTAATCAGAAGCTAATCAGAAAAGATCAGTGATAAACAAGTATATTTGAATAGTTTTGGAAGGGCAGGATTCAGAATAAGTACTGGAATGAGTGATTCAGTAAACAGTTAAAATTCAGTCTTCTGGAGGCTGAATTCCTTTATTGGCAGAAATGTTTTATCATTTTGGACTGTAACAAAGCTAGAAAAAGTGTCTAATAGTTCTACCTCCAATAGCGTTTTTTGTTGGTTTGTTGTTTGTTTTTGTATTTTTTAAGTGTTCCTACCTTAAGTTCTTAGTAAGAACCTTTACTTAAAAATTCTTTAGTAACTAGGTTTTTAGTATCAGGACAGAGGTTTCTGAAATGAAACCTGTTGTAAATTGTTCATATAGATAACTTTTTTAGCTCAGTGCTAACTGTGTTTAACAAAAAGAAAAAAAAAAAAGTTGTGGTTTGGTTCTTTTTCTCTTTGAAAACCTTAAAAAAATGTTTTAGTTCCTCGTTACAAATGAAGCCCAAATGTCAAATAAGTTACTTTTCTGGTAGAATATGTTTCTGTGGGAGTATTTCCAGCTGTCTCTGTTGGATTAAGGTAACTTTGTGGTTACTGAACTCACTGGTAAAATTCCCATTGGCTTCAGTGAAACCAGTGTTAAACCAGCACTTAGGACTTGCAAAAAAGTTTTATTGACAAGTTGAAATAAAATAGGTGGGGGAAAACTTAACCCAAACCGTGAGCATTTTTATAGGATTGAGAATGTATTTTCAAGTTCAAGTGTGCAAGTAATTCTGGATATGCCCTCAAATGAGTGGTCTCTACATATGTAGATTTGGCTGAGTTACCAGTCCTAAGTTGTTACCAGATAGGTACAGTGTATGGCTGGTGTTGAATATATTATAAAGTGTCCTTTAGTATTTCTGGTTTTTAAGAAAAAGTATTTATTCTCTGTTGGGGAAAGTGTAGCCTTTCACAGGCTTTCTTGACCTGATGGAAAACACAGATTGAGCCTGAACTTTGGTGGCCTAGTTAACTGAATGGTCCTTTTAAAAGTGCTTAAATGTAAGCAGACTTTCTTTTTCTGCTGCTGAGTGCAGTGCTGCTCTGTTTGACAGCCCAGTGAATATGTGCTTTCTCCCTGTTTGTTTGAGTGCTTCGTGTTGGTCCTCTTTTCCCCCCACCCTTGCACTGGTGCCTTCTGAACTGTTCAGGGGGTTTGTACATTCATGTTGTCTGTTCTTCTGCTGTATTCTTTTCATGTGTTGAACTGACCTGACATATTTCGATTTAAGTCCAGGTTTTAAAAGCTGGAAACATGTTCCTGCAGTTGTCATTGGTTTCTATATCCTTGACTTTTTTGTTTGATTCTAGAATTTAATGGCATGGTTCTTCTTTGCAAAGTCTGTGGAGATGTCGCTTCAGGATTTCATTATGGTGTTCATGCCTGTGAGGGCTGCAAGGTGAGCTATATTTCTGCTCACCTTTCTGCTGGTGAAATGCTCAAGTTCTCCCCATAGGGGAAAAGGGGTGATACTGCCAAAAAAAAAAAAAAAGTATAGTTCTCTGTTAAATATGAGAATTTTCAGAAGCTTTAGGGAACAGGCAAACCGCTTAGGAATATACAGCATTTTCCAAACTCTGCAGTACTTTCTGTTCCCACCCCTTGTCCAATCCTGCCTGACTTGGAGCGCACAGCAGAGAACAAAACTGGAAGCAGAGGTGGTAAGGACCATGTCACACAAGACATGTGCATGTTAATTGCATTAAGAGATAGTGGGTGTGAGTTGTCACCTGGGCTGGGACACAGAACAAAACAGCTTTGGAAAAGCAATTCTTGACCACAGGGAAAGCCAGAACTAGATATGTATTTTCTTAATCTGTAACATTGTAAATGTTATGTTCTGTGAAGGAGCTTATCAGCCTAAAGGGTCATGTGGAGAAAAGACTTTTGAAGGTCATGTCATGCTGCAGGATGGTTTTGTTGCCAAACTGCAGAGATGGAAGTCAAAACACGTTATTTTGACTCCCATCTTTGCACTTGATGTCATAGGTGTTTGAGAGCACGTCTTAGGAGCTGTTGGTACAGTGACAGAGGTAATATTGGAGATGCTTCGCTCTTAGGTGCTGACTATGCAGGGAACAACTTAGCATCTTCTGTAATTAGAAATCATTACTTGTTCACACTACCTACAGATCACATACAAAGGGGAAGTAAGTCATGAGGAGTACCAAATTCTTTAAATTCTCTGATGGCTCTGAAGCAGCTGATGTGATACAGTGAGGTTTACCATGCTCACAGAGAGATGAATCTTGGTGGAAGTATTTGACATACTCTGTAACGATAGTTGTGGGGTTTTTTTGCTTGTTTACAGGGTTTTTTCAGAAGAAGCATTCAGCAAAACATCCAGTATAAGAAGTGCTTGAAGAATAACAACTGCTCTATAATGAGAATGAATAGGAACAGATGCCAGCAGTGTCGTTTCAAAAAATGCCTGTCTGTTGGGATGTCAAGAGATGGTACGTTCCTGTACTGAGCAGGGAATCTGCTGCCCACCTCAGAACCAGTTGCTGAGGGTCTTCATGGCAGAAAATGCAGCCAGGCCCTATTGTCAAGGAGAGGTTCCCTGTCTGAGAGCATTTAGTTCAGCTTGCCCTCTTGCTCCATGAGTGTCCTGGGCTGGTAAGGTGATGCTGCGGGCAGCCGCAGCGCTGTCCTCCTCCCTGTGGAGCTGATGCAGGGGGATGTGCTGCAGTGGCCTGCTAGGGGGATGGTTGTAACAAGTGTCTCGATTTTTGGTTTAATATTAAGACTTACAGCTGTATCTGACCTGAATCTGAATAAGACTCATATTTTTCATTTTTTTCTTTTTTGTTTTTTTTCTTTGTGTTTTTTCTATTTTCTTTTGCTGCTGTTGCTTTTTCAATGAAAGGAAATTCTGCCCAACGTGATAGCTTTAGAGTAGTCACCATAGAGCCTAAAGAGTTAGCTTTGGGTGCATAGGATGAGCATGTATCTGCTCCTTCCTTTTTCTTTCTTTCTTTTCTTAGAGGGAGAGGAAAGGCAAGGAGAAAATGATGATGTTGGTCAGTGTCTCTGACCACCTTGCTTGCTGTCCACTCCTTGGGCCATTTTAATAAATAATGCTGAAAGTGTAGTTCATTCGTCTGCTACAACTTACTGCTACAACCAGAACTCTTCCTTCTGTTTCACTTTTTAATTTTCTCTGGGTGTTTATTTCACAAGAACTAGGAATCTTGGGCTGTTAATAATTTAGTGGGTGGAGTGTTAGGACTTATTTTAAATAATTGTTCCGAGTTCTTGTCGTGCATAGGAGTTATTTCATCCCCTAGGCGCTTGTTTGCGCATGAGGTTGCACCTGCTTTAATGAAAGAGACTTAGTTACATTAATGATGGACTGCTGCATAATTACATCAGTCGAAACTGGTTATAAGCCCTTGTGCGGCCGTGGTTGGACAGGGTGGTAGAGGCAGTTGTAGATTCCCTAGGACAGGGTCAAAAGTGCTGCAGCCACAATGATGCCCATCCCCTTGCCAGCAGAAAATGTCCTTGTCAAGGCAAAGTTATCAAGAAAATTTGCCAAGGTAAGCTTCATTCAGCATTGATTATCTTGTTTTGGTAAGTTACGTAATTGGTCCGTGAGGACCTGTCCTGTAGGACTTCTGTGCAAAGATGATATGAATTGTGTTTACATTCAGCTAATTGTCAGCTCATGAAGTTTTGCTGATTTAATAGATCCAGTCTGAAAGCCTGACACTTCCTTAGTTAACACATCTGTGTGGATAATGCATAGCCAGGTTTGAGGCAAAAGGGGAAAAGGCATTACAGACTGTGTGCCTTAGAGCCGTCTTCTCCCTGTGTGCAAACAATGGCATGCATTTTTATTCATGCCAGTCCTATGCCCCAGAAGCTCTTTGACTTCTTTGGCAATACCCCTGCTGTAGTATTGGTGAGGGCAGTTAAAATCTTGTCTTAAAAGACAGCATTTTTTCTTGGTGTGTGTATTTTGTGTGTGCATGCTAACGCTTTGAGGACTGACTTTTTTGTTCCCTTTTTTTTTCTTCCCCCTTTCCACCACTATCCATTTCTCCACCTTGGTAGCTGTTCGATTTGGCCGTATTCCCAAACGTGAAAAGCAGAGGATGTTGATTGAAATGCAGAGTGCCATGAAAACCATGATGAACAGTCAGTTCAGTGGTCACTTGCCCAACGAAGCATTAACAGAACATCAAGACCAAGCACCTCAAGAAGATCTTTCCTCCAAGCCCAAACAAGAGCGAGAAACCATCAAAAGCCCTTCTCCCCCTCCCACTGCTGACATGGCTAAGGAGGAGGTGATCGGCATGGTCACCAGGGCCCACAAAGACACTTTCATGTACAACCAAGAACAGTCCCAAAGCCCAGCAGAGATGATGCAGCCCCAGAGTGGGGAGAGGGTGTCAAAGAGCACCGAGCAGTACATCTTGAGCAGCGAGCACTGTGTTGGTGGCCTCGGTGGCCCTCAGTACCCTGACAGGGAGCAGCACCTTGGGGGACAGTACAAAGGGAGGAGCACGATGCATTATCCGAGCGGGCACGCCGTGTGCTTCACAAACAGCCACTGCATGAACTTCACCGGGGGTTACGCTCAGCGAATGTGTGAGAGGCTCCCAGAAGATGGCTTTTCTCCAAACAAGAATACCACATACTCTTGCAGCACTGGAGGAAGAATGCATCTGGTATATTGATATCAATTGTTTGATTTGACTTAATTATTGGTGGGTGTGATCCAGCTCTGCCTCGGTAGTCAGTGAAGCTGCACGCAGCTGGCACGACCGCTGAAACTTTAAAGGGTGACACAAATTTGATAGTGCAGATTGTGGTGAAAGACAAAAATGGCTCAAAGTGTGAAGGATTTGAAATCATACAAGTAATGGGGTTTCTTGGCTTGGTTTTCAGCTAACTGAAATTGAAATACATCAAAGAGTATTGGTTGAAAAAAAGTTTGCGTTTTTTATATGACTCAGCTTTAAAATTAAAATCTGAGTTTATAAATTCCCCTTTTCACTCAGTCCTTTTGTAGACTTTGCTTTCAAATAATCTGTACAGCCAGATGTACTGTATTTTCTTTAAGGGTATTAGGAGAAAATTTCTGGGGTCAAACCCCAGGGCTAGGATTTTAAGCCAGTCTCCAGGCCTTACTATGGGTTCTAAAATCTCTGTTGCAGGGTAGGCAGGCTGTTTTTTTGGTGATGGGGATTTTTTGATTTGTTTTGTTTTAATGAGGTCCACAGGTTACCCATCCTTTTCACTGTAGAACATATTCAGATCTAAACAAAGGCAGGAGGAAGATGGCACAGCTAAACCATTAAAGAGAAGTTCAGGGTCTTTTCTGTAGTACTTACACAAGTGAGGCTCTGGGCACACTTCTGGGTACCTTAGATGACTTTGCTAGAGCATTTTCTCACTGAATTCCTAACAAGGATGCTTCCTGGATTTTTGCATATGGTTGTTGGTTTGATTTGGTGGGGTTTGGTTGGTTTTTTTTTTCATTTGCTTAACAGGTCCCTCTCGTTTGCCTTGCACCTGCTGTTTCTCTGCCATTCAGGCAACCAGTTCTGTAAGCCCCTTAAAATAGATTGTCCTTCTCTTTATCACTGGAGCTGCCTGGGATGAGAGAACATAACATCCTCGTTCTCATCCTGCGCTCCTGGTGTGAAGCGCGAGCCCCTGACCTTTCTGAAGTACAGGAGCTGCTGGTGGTTTTCTTCCTCATACTTTGTGAAGATCCTTCACAGGCTCTTGAAGACCCTCCCAAAGGTCTCCACAGTGAAGGTGTTTATTTTGATGCTGCATTTCTATGGGGGCTTTTTTGTTGTTGGGGTTTTTTTTAACCCTTCTTTGTCTACTGCATATAGACCATGGCATGCCTAGCAGGGTCTGACCTTAATTGCAGACTCCAGGCACTACAACATGGCAAATAATAATTCCCAGCCTTTCTTCCTTGCAGGGAAAGTATGTGGTGTCACTACAGCAGCATTCTTGGCGCTCCTGAGAAGCAGAGGTTAAACCTGTCAGTATGGGCGGGCAGGGAGTGGTGTTGCCTTGCAGAGGCTCAACCAGTTAGTTTGACCTGTGCATGGCAGCTGCAGGCAGGAGTTCATCAGTGATGAGGAGACAAAACCAGATCCAACAGAACAGTGCAGCTCCCCCTCCCCTCCCCACATCCCTGATATGAGCGAGGGTTTTGCCCGAGAACTCAATGAGTTCAGGATCTGACCAAAATGAGTCAGCAGAAATAAGGGCAAGTAATTAGGCTCTGAACTAGTGTAGAGACAGATGTTCAGGGGTTTGGTCCTTTTTACTCAATACCTCTGTAACCAGAAAAGCAGAACAGGTCATTCCTGAAGAGGTTCCTCTGAAGGGAACTGGTTACTGTACAAGCTGACAACTCCTTCCATAGGAAGCCTGTCAGAATTCAGGGAGTGCCTGGATGGCACTCTTAGGCATATGGTTTTAGGTGGTCCTGCAAGGAGCATGGAGTTGGACTCAATCCTTACGGGTCTGTCTCTTCAATACTCTGATTCAATCCTTATGGTATCAATTTGAGATACTCTGATTCTTGGGCAGTGGTCTATCAAGAGACCACAGACACAATGCACTGGGTGTGGAAGTGGTAGTTTCCCCTTGGGACTGAGTGCCTGTGGGTAAAGTATGCTGCCAAAGAATCAGAAGTTAAGGTGATGTTTGTGTCCATTGCAGAGCAGGGTACTGAACCAGAGATTCCTTATTTTCAGAGAGTGCTGTTTGTAACAATACCTATGTGAACCATTGCAATATCACAGGCAGAGCAGTGGTTGGCATCTGCTGTCCTTATGGTTGTGTGCCTAGACCTTTCCTTTTGCCAAAATATTACAGTCTTGTAATCTTAGGACCTCCCACACAAAGAATTGCTAGGCAATTACCATATTCAAGATGCCCTGCAAAAACAGCACAGCTCTGAGGAATTGCTAATCTGTTTCACTGTTTTCTCTTTGTTTTGCTGACATTATGTAGGATTACATACACCATTTAGTATACTTGTGAGGAATACTTAAAAGGAATTTTCATCCTTGATGATGACAGGTGAAATGAATATTAAAAGGTTTAAGCTTCATTAAAAGATGTAAATTTTAGAAGCTAGAACTGAAAATATCGCAGAGCTTCTGGTTGGCTCTTGCAGAGGGAATTTATTGGCAGTCAGCCCTGACTGATACTTCTGATCTCAATGTAATGGATTCAGACTTTCCTACAAAAAATTGCTCTATGTTTGCATAAAACAAAAAGCATTTTTTTGTCCTGTGACTGAGAAATACTGGAGTACCAGTTCCTTGGTGATCCTCCTTCAATGATACAAGTAAATGCAAACTTGCAGAAGAGGGTTATCCTTGTAATGAGGGTGTGAACCTGTGACTCAGGAAACCAAGGCTTGCTTTCTTGCTCTGGTGTTGACATCTTTGTCGCCTTGACTAAAGCACTTCAGATGCCTGCAAAACAAGAAAGATAGGAGAATGAATGTCATAGTGACTGTGAGATTGCAACTGATTGCTTGTGAAATTGCAATTTACTGTGAAATTACAGGGATAATACAAGTAAAGAGAAATTCAGATGTCAGACCAGATCAGTTGAGATTAGGGAAGAATAGCATAATCTTGGTTCTGTTAAGTCTTTTGCAGTACACAGTGTTGTAGGTTCCAAAGTTAACAAATTTACAAACAGATTGCTAACAATCCCATAGATATTTTTTCTTCTTTGTTTTAAAGCAACGTGAAGAAATCCAGTTTCTTTGGGAACTGATTGAGGAATACTGATCTCTTTTTTCTGTGTGTCATTATTGCAAAGTTTGCTTGAATAATAAACATGTTTCTCTTAAGTATTTGTCAGTATTTGGGATGAGACATTTAAGAGTTGTTTTCTATCTGTGTTTTGCAAACATCAGGTCTGCCCAATGAGTAAGACTCCCCATGTGGACCCAAACAAGTCTGGCCATGAAATCTGGGAAGAATTTTCCCTGAGTTTTACTCCTGCAGTGAAGGAAGTGGTGGAGTTTGCCAAGCGCATCCCAGGTTTCCGAGATCTCTCCCAGCATGACCAGGTCAATCTTCTGAAGGCTGGCACCTTTGAGGTGAGACCACTGTGTGTATATTGCAAACCTGACAAGCTGTGCATCAGTCTGACCCTGTACAAACAGAATCAAATAGAGCTGGGGTACATCAGGTGTTCTCTGAGGTGATGGTGTCCAAGGAATCTGTTTGGTCAGACCTTGGTGACCTGTCCCTCTTACAATGAGCTCAAAACTGCTCAGCCCTTCTACCCTTCCCTCTTCCCTGGGCACTAATAAATGCATAATTAGGGGTTTCTAGCTACCTTTGCTTACTCTGGGGAACTGTACTGCATCTGGAAGGGTGGTTAGGTTAGAAAGCTGTCTACTGACTTAAAAGTTCTGTCGAGGAATGTTGTTTACTACTCTGCATGTCCTTCCTTGTGCCACTCTGCTTCCTGCAAAAGCCAGAGTATCCAATCCTGACCAGCCACCACTTTGGTGGCAGCTTGGGAGTGTCTGAAACTTCCATGTCCAATGCAGTACCAGTGGTAAATACCTGTACTGCTGCAGCTCTGTAGATACTGTGTGCCAGCTGCAGCCTGACTTACTCTAGACTAATCCCACTAGGTCCTCGTGGTTAATTGCATCCACTTGTGGTCATGACGTATATGTGAATTAGTGGTATTAATTTGGAAATGATACCACAGAGCTTGGTGCTGTTTTATAATTAGTGACCTTCACTAGATGACCTTTACATCATGTTCTAGTTGCCCTTCCAGACCCTTGTGTCTACTGGAGACCAAACACAGCTCATAAATATTCAAATGTGAAATTTGAGTAGAGAGGACACATTTCATAAATATTCAAATCTGAAATTTGAATAGAGAGGGTCAGAGGAGCCGAAGTCCCAAGTATTTGATGTTACTGTGCTTTTCTGGGGAGTGTAGCATTGGTGGTGCCTTTGCTCTTGTTTACATGATGTATTCTTTCAAAGAGAGATGCTGGATTTTATATTTACCTGAAACAAAGACATTTCTTGTGTGATATGTTGGGTCTTCTGTCTGCATTTATACAGCCCAGTTCTAAAATGGATAATTGTTGGGTTGGAAGGTACAAGTTATACAGGAAGACTTGTTCCCTGTAGTCTATTAGTTTTCTTGTTTCCTTCATTTTGCTGCCATGCATTTTTTTCTGTTGTACTTATTCTTGACCTTTAAATATTCATCTACAACTCCTGTAGTGAAAAGGCTGTATTTTTACTTCTTCACTACTTTCACCTTTTACAAAAATGTTGGTTCCTTCCTCTGCAAAGGAGGAGGGAGGGGGAAAAATTAGGCTTGAGCTGTCCCTATAATGTAAAGCCAAACCTTCATGTTTTGCAAGTAAAACGTTTTGTCTTGGCCTTACTTCACCTGAAGCTTTTCTCAGGCCTCACTCACATGCCTTTTTGCCAGTTACAAGCACTGCTGATAAGGAGGATTCCATATCCAGGGGAATGAATAATAATGTACGGCTGCATGCTTGTCACTATTCACTTATTTATAAGAAACATTAATGATTCCTGTTAGTGAGCCACAACTTGTAGTTAAAGGCCTATGAGGCATCTTAGCAACAAGAAAAAAAAAATGTAGGGCTGCAGAACAGTGGAAAAAAATCCACAACAGGATTAATGAAACCATTGCGATAGAGGCAAAATCATCTTGAAAGCCTGGTGCATCCAAGGTAATTTCTGTCTTCTGGGTATCTGAAGCAGGATATTCCAATGTCTCCATGTTAATAGAGGAACCTGAGTGAAAGTGCTGCCTCCAAGTCTGGTGTGGCTGGCTTGGCACTGTGCTTCTTAGCAGTTCATATTCGAGGAGTGCCTGTTCCTTTGAGGGTAAGAGGACACATGGATACAGTGTTGGTGCAGAAGCTATATATATATATTCACACACACATTAGCTAAAAAGGTCTCTCAGAACTGGGAGTACTGGGGAGCTCAGTGTATCGTGGTGGCATTTGCATGGCCTCTTGTGAGAGCCAGCTCAGAAACAGCAGTGAGCCTAAAATAAGGAACTTGGCTGGTTTTGAGTGGGCCCTCCTCCACCTCCCCTCCAAATGTAGTTGATGGTAGAGCTAACAAGGCCCTTGGATCCCCTTGGGCAGTGACTCAGATGTCACTACAGCTGGTAGGGAAGTGATCAAGCAACCTCCAAGAGTGGGGGTTTTTATGTGCCTGTGTTGCTATGGTCAGGTGATAGGATTGATCAGGTGCATCCTCAGCATGCACAAGTATGTGCCTGATTTGAAGTGAAATGGGATTCATCAATCCTGTGCTATGCCATAGTCCAAACTGTTCTTCCTTGTTTAGAATGGTGGCATTGAAATAGGTGAGCTCTTTGCCTTAGAATCAGTCAGCACAACTTTATGGGCTTCAGTTTTGAATATCAGCACTAATCCTGGTTGCTTGTTATTTAAAGATGTTTCTAAAGCCCAATTCTATAGGGAGAATATCGTTTTGAACTGAAAGGTTGCTGGATACCTGGTGGGTCTGTGCTAATGCACAAGTTCAGCTTTGTCTGCCTGCCCTTTGCCTGTTTTTGTTGTCTTCTGATGGCCTCTGCATCTGGGCTTCTGCACTCTGTAGTTAATGTCATCAAAGGACAGATAGCTTAGCTGACAAAAGTGAATGGTACATGGTGCTCTTGTGTCCATCAAGGTTGCTGCATGTTGTTTGGCTTGTAAAATTTAGGAGCAGGCCATGTAATGTGCATGAAAAGTGTTCTCAAACAGAATTCTCAAACATTTTCATTTGTTTTGAACACTCCTTTCTTTAAGCTTGTCAAAGGCACTAGTCTTTAAAAACCTGGTTCTCCTCTCACCTGCAGTAAACATTTAAATTAATGCAGTTAATAGGGTAAATTAGAAGAGACAACTGTCACACCAAGAGATTGCAGCTAGTCTGAAGTTTTAACCAATGCCAGTTAATTAATTTTCTTCAAATAAGAAGGCTGTTCTGTGCAGCTTAAACCTTGAAAATGTTAATAAAGTTGTTGAACATGAGCAAATGAAACTTTACAAGCCATTCCAAAGGGAAACATTTCACACTACAACTGAGAAACCACAAGAGAAATTTCAGCCCAAAGGGGTAAGTTTAGCACACCTCAACTGCTCCAGCCCAGGTGCTTGTACCAAAGGGATATTCCCAGCTGCTGCAGACCAGGTGCCATCTCGAGCTGTGCTTCCCCAGCCTTTTAAAAGCTCTACATGTGACTCCTTTCTAGCAGAGCTCATTAACATTCCTGTGGGTACAGTGATGTGGCATGGTACTTTTCCAAAGAATGCCTAGGGGGCCCCATCATCAGGTGGTGTAAATCAGCATTGTTTCCAAAGAGCTGCTCCACTTTATGCCAAGTGAGAATCTGGTTCAGTACCTTCATTTTGCTCCTCGTGAGTGTGGCCAAGAAAACATTTCTTTTAATGCTTGGTATGCCTTTGGCTGTTATGTGGCTTAAGCAAGTTGTCCTACTGGCATATTTATGAATGACATGGTCTGTGTGGCTCAGGCTGTCTGAGGCTTAAATTTTAATTTTCCTGCCTTTCATATGCTGTAGCCCCTCCCTTGCATCCACTCCCTAATTTTGTTACTTGTTTGTTTCTCTCAGGTTATGGGGCCAGAGCTTGCACTGTGTTTTGCAGCTCAGTAGCATGCTGACAATTTCTGTATAGAATGCTTCTAGAATGGTTAATGAGACACTTTGAATGATGTTAAAAAGTTTAATTTTTTTCTTTGGCTTTTCTAGAAATGCACCTACATTTATCTGGTTTTGTTGTTCTTTTTTTCTTCCTTTTTCTTTCACCAGGTTCTAATGGTACGATTTGCATCTTTGTTTGATGCAAAGGAACGTACTGTCACCTTCCTGAGTGGCAAGAAGTACAGTGTGGATGACTTGCATTCAATGGGAGCTGGTGATCTGCTCAACTCAATGTTTGAATTTAGTGAGAAACTAAATGCCCTGCAACTTAGCGATGAGGAAATGAGTTTGTTTACAGCGGTTGTCCTGGTATCTGCTGGTAAGGAGAGAAAGTTAACTTGCACCTTTGCCAAAAATTTAATGTCATTCTCTATTAAGTTTTCTGTAAAATGTATACCCTGTTATTTCATGTCTAAATGCAGTTGAATAGGTTTTAAGGTACTAGCAGCCTGTAATGTACTTTTTAACATTTTTTTTAACATTCCTAGTCTTTCTAATATTGCCTTAAAAAAAAAAAAAGGTGACAATAGTCTTATGTTTTCCTACTGCTTTCTATGTAATGCAAAAACAAATAGCTGCTCCATGGCCATTAAGATGCTATTTGTCTGGCTTCTCTAAGTTTCACAGGACAGCATCACTAAAATTACTCCTGACTTGCAGAGCATAAGTCCTTGGATAAGGTGGTATTTCTGCTTCCAAGTATTGTCATTTAAGTCTCTTGCGTATTTTACTTAAGTCTAAATCCAACAGTTTGATCTCTGCCTATGTCAGCAAGAGAGCCCTATCATCTGCAGGGTGACTTCTCACCACTGAAGGCCTGCCAATCCACTGACATCTTCACTGGCCTCCTCTCTTGTTTCAGACCCTGGATAGACAGAACACCCTGGCCCAGATTCAAAGAAGGATTAAGCACCTACTTCTGTAGTATTATCTCAAGCCTCAAATTAGGCACATTAGCTCTGCATATAATGCCTGGAATGCAAGATGCAGAATCCCTGCTTGCTGGGTAAGAAGCTCTCTAGAGGTAGATAGCAGGGATGCTCGCAGTGCCCACTTAGACAAGGAGCCAGCAGCTGGGGAGCACTGAACTCCTTGAACAAGTGCACCCCTTTCCCATGAGCAATTTACACCTGTGTGTTATCAAGGAGGGGCACCCAGGCATGGTGCTGTAGGCACGTGAGGCCTCTGTAACAAGGTAAGACAGTTCAGTCTGATAGCTTTGTGCATGGCTGAAGTGAAATGTCACAGCACAGGACGGGGCAGCTGTCACCTCTTCAGGTTGTAAGCCGTGATAATGAGCAGAGGGTGGCACAGAGCTAGCAAGCTTCAACAGCCGGAACAAATGGCAGTGTGAAGGAAGCATGGCACTATGAGCTGAAGGAAGCGTGGCATCTGTTAATGAAAATGTTCAGGTAGCAGAGAGAAACCTGAGGTCTTAGTTGCCCTTCCAGACTCTGGAAATTCTTGACAAGAACTGGAGGCAGCCTTTAAAATAAGGACTGACAAGCAGGTCTCTTCCCTTCTTGTGCATTCTAACTAGGCTTACAGCCATTCTTCTTGCTTGCTCAGCCCCTGCATCCTAGAATATCTCAATCTGTGTGTCACCTGTTTTCAGTCTAAGTGGCTGTATCTGTTCAGTTAAATGTGCTTCTAGCACAGTGCCATCTCCCTAGCCTTTAATGCACTGTGCTGATTGCCAGCTCCCAGCAGGGGTTAGCTTAGGGATGGCATGTAACATGTACAGCATGTAGTGTCAGCTGTGCAGCAGGACAAAAAGAGGTGTTTGGTGTTCAGGCTTCTTGCAGTTGCTGAGGATTTTTCAGATCATATTTTTGATATTATTGCTGCTTATCTTAGCTACCTCATGATCTGATCTGCAGTCTGATCACAGCCTTCCTGGACATCCTCACAAAACTTTATAGGGTTTTATAAAGTACAGCTTCATTAGTCAGTGTTTGGGCTGTATTCCAGACACAAGGCTAACCCTGATGAACACTGCAAGTTCAAAAATTTTCAGATCAACTTTACTCTGATATGAGACTGGATCGAAATGCTGCAGTTGTTACTTTGCACAAGTGAGTAAATGAGCAGGCTTCATGCTCAGGCAGGTACTGAAGAACAGAACAAGTGGCTTCAGCAGAGTTCCTGGGGAGGATGCTTACAGTGAGAGGGATTGCCAAGAGGAGAAGGTGCCCATAGAACCGAAGGATTGTGGGCATGTGTTGATTAAACAGATCTTGAAAGACAGATCCCTGCATCCCACTCATCAGGGAGTAGTGTAACCAAAAAAGTAATTTCCTACAAGGGGAGGTGGTGCTTTGTTAGAGATGAAGAGTTGAAGAACAGGATCAGAGAGAATGACATGGAGATGCAGGCAAAGGAAAAAAATGTCATAATGTAAGAAGAACTGAAGGTAGAAGAAAAAGGCCATTATGACTTCATCTCAGAATTAAAGTTATTCAAGAGAAGACTGAAAGGAAGATAGTAGTCAAGATTTACATCAGTTACAAAAGCAGAAAGGAGCATGACTGTTGAATGCTGATTTAGTGATCCACAATATAAAGTACCAAGCTGCACTAATTAAAAATCTTTTTAAAGGCTTTTAGTTGATTAAAGAAAAAGTTGACTGAGTTTAGTTGACTAAGAAAAAACCAAAACCCACCAATGGAAAAAGAAATTAAGTCTCTTAGTAGTGCTGTTTGGGAGAACGCTTGCCAGAAAAATCTCCACTTAACACTGGATGAATAACCACTCTTAGGAGTAGTATTTAGAATGTACAGGAGAAGCAGGGGCAGTAGCAAGGACTGTGGGTAACTGTATACATCCTCTCTTTCCCATGTCATATGGCAAAGAAAGAAAAAGCAGGATCACACTTGGGTGGTGCTGAGGAATTATCTTGGTACCGTTCCAGAATTAAAAGAATGCTTCACCTCTGGCTTCAGTTAGCTGGATGTGTCGGAAGATGGAGGAGAGGTAGCAAGGTGGATCATGCCCACTGAAGGAGGAAAAAGCAAGGCAGAAGCAAAGCTGAAAGAATGTTGTTTGTTCAGCTCTAGAGACCAGATAATCCCTTAACTAAGAGTCTTGCTTTGTGGTAGAAAAATAAGAAGTACACACCCTCTATTATTCTCTTATTGGCATAATACTAGCAAAATCTTCTGCTGGCCACTGGGAGCAACTGGGAGTAGTCTGAGGGAGAAGAAAAACTTGGACTAATTGAAGTGAGAGGAGGCTACAGTAACTCACCCGAGGCAGCCAGGAAAGGCTGGGCTGCATTCTGCCACCTTCAGAGGCAAGGCAGTACTGTTCTCACTGCACAGAGCTCTTGTGGAACTCTGTTGGGCATGTTCTGTGCAAATGTCATTGTGCCTGCTCAGAATAGAGCAAAGCTCTTGCAGAGCAGGGGGTAAGCAGGAGAGATTGTTTAATAAATAAAGGCAGAGAGATGTCTCCTCTCTCAGGTTCTCTTGGACAGCAGCTGCCAAACCTTCTTTCTGTGAAGACAGTCTTCACAGAAAAGTGGAATGTGTGCTAATAAAAATCATTTAATAGTAATCAGAGCTCCTAATTGTAGAAGATTCTGGAACAATCTTCCTAAAGGAACAAAACACATGTCACTGCTTCAAGATGCATCCTTAAGTGGATTATGTAATAATTTTTCCTATAGCAGTAGGGAACTGCAGTGTTTAGTCCAGGAGGATTTCCTAGACTGTTCACCTGAGCAATCTGATTGGATTGGCACTGACAGCATAAGGAAGGGATTCCCACTCTGACTGTATGGTCTGACTCAGTGTTACTCCAGAAATCTGTTGTCATTCCACGTCCCAGTTCTGCAAAGTGCTTAAGTACATGTGCACATCAAAGCACATTTCTGTTTGTGCCAGTCACTTGGCTATGTATGTGCCCTGCTGAATTTACATAGTGTTTAAGAAAAGAAGCTACAGCTTGGAACAAACCAGCTACTGTGCATGGTTATGAGGTGAGATGTTTTACTTAAAAATTCATCCTTTCAAGCCTCTTACTTAGGTTCCACCTAATGGTACCAGGTGTGTTCAATTTAAATACAGTTCTCTTGAAAGAAATGCTGCAGGCATGGTGGGAGTGCAGGATGTGAAAACACAATATATGTCTTATGTTGATATTCTTCTTTTCCTCAGCTGCGAATTTTTGGGTGCATCATGTTTCATTTTTTAAGTGCTTCAGAGCACACTAAGAAATAGTGCCCAGTCATACGAATGCTTGTACTCCCTTTGCCCCTGAGAATACCATTGTGCAGATAACAATAGTGGCTTGTCCTGAGTGGGATTTCTTCCTCAAACTTTAAGTTTAGAGTATATAAACCTATAGTTCTATATCTAGCCTTAAGAAATGTTTGGAATTTTTACTTTCATGTGCCCTTTCTCCTTGGGTTGAAAGTTATGATTCAGCAACATATCTAAACATTTGCCTCAATCTGTCCTTCTCTGGAGACATGGGTTAGGGATCACAGAAATAGTGATTGAATGCTGCCAGTTTGGCATGAACTTAGTAGTTTGAAAAGTTAATGCTAAGTAACCTTTGAAAGACGTTTGGTGCGTGATTTAAAACTTCTGGCATAAGTATCTGATCTTTCTTGTACTTGTTAATTTAGTAAGGGATTCTTGCCCTGGTTTTATGTTGCAGGCTACAGCTGTTCAGTCAAATTTTTTTTTTCCCCCCTCTACCCTCCTGTTTTTTAATTTCTCTTTCTCCTTCTCACCCTGCTCTTTTGTTTAGATCGCTCCGGAATAGAAAATGTCAATTCTGTGGAGGCACTTCAGGAAACACTAATCCGTGCATTAAGGACCTTAATTATGAAAAATCACCCAAACGAAGCCTCTATTTTCACAAAACTTCTTTTGAAATTACCTGACTTGCGTTCCTTAAACAACATGCACTCTGAAGAACTGCTGGCCTTTAAAGTTCACCCATAGGCCTTTAGGTCTCGTTTGTACTTGGACTTGCCTCGTGTTAAACTGTTTTGTGCTAAAATACGTATTTATACAGTTGTACCACTTGTTGGAGAGAGTTCACAGACTGTGAACAGTTGATAGCTGTCCCATAACCATGCAATAAAGCTTTGGCAGGTGCTTTCAGCTGACGGCAGCACAGCCTTCGGAACCCTCCAAGGCATCCGGGCCCAGCTGTGCCCACTCCTGCAGAAGAGGCTGCAAGAGCCCAGGTAGATGTGGACTCCTCTTTCATTTAGGAAAAAGATCCACCACTGCCCTCTCACATAAACTGAATGCAAAGTAGCTGTGTATGTGCTTATGGAGCATGGAATGGGGTGGGAACAGTCCTGTGCTAATAGGAAAATGGAAGAGCTGATTTAATTGGTCTCTCACTTATCTAATAGATGTATGTCTATGTCTCTTGATAACTCACTCATGGTTTCACTGTTGTTATTCCATTAAACCCGATGGAATGGTTTCAGCCTGCACCAACTCTTCACTGAGCGTGTGTTCATGCCATGTGTATATAATATAAATAGTTAGGTAGTGAGTGTTTATGGCTATATAAAGTACAGAGTTGTGTGTATATATGTGTATGTATATAAATAGTTCTATACATAAAGTATACATATAATTTCTTCACAATATTTTAAACTGTGAAGGAATTTAAACTTAAAACAGAAGGTGATCTATGGAAAGAACCAAATAGATGCACTTTGCATATTGCTGAACTAATTATCTGAGCATTTTTTAGAAAACATCAAATTTGCATTAATATGCTGTGTTTGTTAATTTAAAAAAAAAACAACAAAAAACCAACAACCAAGAGTGGCACTAAAGAGGCAGAGTTAGATTCAACTTCCAAAAGGGTTTTGTAGAGAATCTCAAACAGAGGTGGTTGGTTGTGGCACTAATGGGATGGATTGTCCATTGCCACTGAGGTTCTTGTGTTCTGATAAAGGTTGAATAAGCACCAGATGCTCTTCAAAAACTTCAGCACAGCCAGAAAGAAACTATCAGATGAATAGCAACGTCTGTCAGAAAAAGAAAAAATGGGAAAAATGTATCCATGGTTGCATTTGGGTGTATGTGTGTTCTGTGACTGTTTATTTCATGCAATGCATCATTTCTCTGCTTCATTGCTAAACGAGAACGGAAAACAGAAATGTGAGGTTCCCCACGTCTTTTCTCCGTTTGGGCTTTGTGGTTCCCATGCCTGTTCTTCTGGAGCTCTCCATTGGTGCGTGTGCATGTGAGCGTGTGTGATGTGCAGAGAAGGTGCATTAGATGGTCTGGAATTTTTTTTCTTTTTTTCTTAAGAAAACACCATAAAAACCAACCAAACAAGTGGGACTTTTTTTTGTTGTTTATGCCAGTAGCAAATCACAAAGCAGATCCACAAGGCTTAAGATTCTGCTGCTTTTCCATCTAGGAAAGCAGCTCTCTATGGGTTTTTTTCCATTTGTAGCAGGACCTGGCACCAGAAAAGACAGATTAAAAGAAGTCAAAGCAGTTGTGTTAATTAGTTACATTTATGTTTTGCTAATGTGGGAAGAAGGTGCTCCATCACCCTTGTTCAGTTAGCTTGCCTTAGAGATAGCCCTCTGGGTCTCCAGTGTTTGGTGAAGCTACCCTGCTGAGGGAGTCTGCTCCTGGTAGCCAGGTGCAGACCCAGGAAGCCTGCAGAGCCCCTGCCCGTACCACGGTGGGTTGGGAGGAGCCCTCCTGCCTGTGGTGGAGCTGCAGCAGAAGCAGACCTGTGCCTGCTGCCCAGCATCAGATCTGGGATGGGAAGAGGGAGGGCTTGCACCCTGCTGTGCTCCCCTGAGCCTTTGGGCTGGGGATTCTGCCTCAGAGAGGAGGAAGGGACTGGGAATGGGCAGGACAAGTGCTTGATAAGGGGTGGGGGAAATTCAGCTGTAGCCTTGGCTAAGGAGCGGGAGAGCCCACCCTTTCCCCACCTCTGCAGCTGCTGCAGGCAGGGCTGTCCTGCCTCCAAGGCTGCTATAACCACTGGGTAATGGCCCCTTCCTGCATACAGTTTTGCTACCCAAATGTGCTATCAGGGCATATTGTCCTAATTTCTGTTAACAGTCTGCATCCTACCAGTATTATTTGTTTGAGAGCTTCACTGAATTATGCATTGAACCATTCAGACTTTAGAGAGGACACAGTCACATGGTTTTTTATTATTTAGTTGCTGAAATTACTTCTTTGTAGACCCCATTTCAAACATGGAAAGTACAGTTAGCCCTTGGTTGTTTCAGGAGGGAAGAAGGCTTCTTACAGAGATTGCCACCCTACAGCTGTGTTTTGTTGTGTTTGTTTTATTTTTTTCTTAAAACTGTATTATTAAGCCTTTAGGAATGTATAACCAGGACTGAGTAATTACTGCTTATTAAATTTTTTTAGTTAGATTGACCATGTATGCCTATAGATAGATATTCTAACTTGTGCAATTTCATTTGAAATAATCTTCCTGTACATAATGGAAAAACTCACATAACAGAAAAAAAAAAGCCCCAGACAGATTGACTGAACAAAAAGCTGATTAAAGTATGGTTCAAAAGTGACCCATGTATTACAAACCCTAGCTGGACTCTTAGAAGAAAATCTAAACTCATTGTGTTAGCAGTGTATTGTGAGCTCTTCTTTTACTGTGTCACTGGTTATACACTTGTTAAATGCTGAGATAATAGACTTCATGCCAGGCATTTGAGTACTGTAGATTGGGTCATTGCTGAAAGATTAATGTACTGTATGACTTAAACGAAATTTTTATTCTTGATTTTATTCTTGATTTTGTTCTTGTTTTAAAAGATTAAATATGGGCATTATGTCAGCAAGCTAAACTTGTGTGTCTGTGTTCTTTGTGTTTCTCTGTATGAAATCTGGCGGGGAGGACAGCACGCTGGGATGAACAAAGCAGAAGAGATTCTCTTCTGGATGAGAACATCAGCTGCTGGAAGGTCACAGGGTTGTGCTGGGGCACAGCAGCAGCGAGAGCCAGCGCCTCCCTCTGTCTCTGCTACTGCTCTGTCTTCCCAGGTGTTTGGATGGGGTTTTACAGTTACAGGGCTTTTTTTGGGTATGTCATTAAAATAGTTATTTTAAACACTGCATTAATGCAGGGAATAAAGCTTTGTAACTGAGAAAAGGATAAAACACTAAAGAATAGAGCTGAAAAAGAATATTGTTTGGTTAAGACAAGTCTTTGGGCTATAAAAATGTAGAGAAAAAACAGAATAGGAGGAGCAAAGATCTGTTACTTTTCCAGCTTCATTTCCTACTTTAGAGTGTGCACTCTTTTAGGAGATCAGAGAAGCTTCTCCAGAAAATGTTGCATCTACTGGTATTTTTTAAAAAAGGCACACACCAAAAAAAGTTGGACAAAATTATTACTGCCAGAATAGGAAAAAAATAACAGCACAAAAATGTCCTTTTTTTTCCTTTTCTGGCATGTTTTCTCTGGTGCCATATTTGCACATGGCTTTTCTTGTTGCCACAAAGTCTGAGCCCCTGTGAATAGTGCAACGAGGCACAGAGGTTCCAGGGCCTGGGAGGTCTTTGGGAAGAGCTCTTTTCCACTCTTGCTGAATTGCTCTGGATGGGGTACAAGTAGTGCTTCCCTGTTTGGCTGCAAGAGCCTTACCACAGCAAATGGCAGGGGCAGGAAAGACATTTCCCAGCAAAAACATGATTCTGTTCCCCTCGCTCTCCCACCCTCCCAGTCTGGCAAGATGCTCTGGGGATGGGAGCTGAGGCATCTGTGCTTGTTCATGGGAAATTTGCTGGGCTCTGAGTCCGCAGTGCCGGCCTGGCTGGGAATGTGCCCACAGCAGAGCCTGGCCTGTCCTCACTCCACCAGGAAACGGTGAATGTCACAAGGAAAACAGAGGTATGAGTGTTCCTGTGTGAAAGTGTAAGCTGGTGAGGGTGTGGGCAGCCAGCTACATCCTGTTCTGGCTCACACCCAGGGGCTGTGCTGGGCAGCAGGGAATCGGCATTTGCAGCTCCACCGCAGAGCGCTTTGATTACAGAAACTGTTCCTACAAGGAAGTCATTGGCACTTCCTCTTCTTTGATGAGTACCTGCAAGAGCCTTCATCAGTGAATGCCTCCTTTTTTTCCCCCTTTTAATTTACTTTTTTTTATTTAAAGTTGAAGTTTGGAGTGGGGAGGGAAGAACATCCAGGTATGAGGAGAGCCTGGAGGCAGCTGCCCCTGGCAGCTGACTGAGCTGCAATGGGCAGCTTGCTGAAAGCACTGGAGAGGCTGTGCTTGCTGGGCAGGGAAGTTGGTCAAGGACACAGATGCATCACCAGCGAGAGAGGGCCTGAGCAGGTGTGTGTGGAGGCTGGCAGGCTGCACATTCCTGGTTATTTGGGGGAAAAAAAATGCCCATTCACACAAAAAAAACTCCTCCGTGCAGACACTGCTCTGCCACATCAGGTTCCTTCACAGAGCAGTTTATACCTGCTGTAAATGCACAGCCTAAGTGTTTGTGAATGCACAGCTTGCACTGATGTGGGGCTGAACTGTTCTGTCTCCTGCATGGCCTGAATTCCCACAGCAGGGTTTGTTCCTTCGCATTGTGCCCCAGGACTGCCTTTGCCTCTGGCTGGAGGGGGGTCCTCAGGGGATTACTTGTAAAATTACATGCTTAAAACTTGATGGGGGGGTTATCTTCTAGAAGGGCCCTTTTATCTGCCCCACCCTCTCAGCTTAAGTTCAAGTTGTTCCATGCAACAGCATTGAGCACTACCTGTAAGATGGTACAAGGCAGAGGAAAACAGCCGTGTGCCAAAGCCCATCAGGCCCAGAAGCTGCAGCTCAAAATGAAGTTGCTGCTGGATTTCTTCTGTACAACAGCTCTTCTCCATCGTGGGTGATGCTCCAGAGGCCTGGTGCAGGCAGCCCTGGATCAGCTGCAGTGCTAATGCTGTACAAAATGAAGCTGACACTAATGCCCTCTTGTATGCCACTTTGGCAGGTTCGGTTGCCAGCACACAGCTGAAGACTGTCTCTGACCTAGGCTGGAGACTGACCTGGTTCTTGCACAGTCCCAGAATAAGGGAGGATCTCAAGGAGAACCTTAAGTATCCTTTGGTCCCCTTCCCTCTGCTCATGCAGAAGCCTGAGGAAGCAATCCAGACCTGTGCACATCCTGACAGCTGACTTCTCTTCTGCACAACACTTTGGGATAGAGAAAACACATGAGTAAAATGGTCAACCTAACATGCACCTGGTTTTCCAGTGCCAGATGGCAAAATTAATTTAACAGCATTGCATTTCCACAGTGTCTAAACTAGCACCCCTCAGGCTGGCTTGTGGTGCAGAGCTCAGTCAACGCTGCATGAAGGATTTTTTATTCTTTTCACCTTATCCTTGCCCAGTAGGAACCTCTCCAGCCTTGTCTCATGCTGCTTAACATGTGTGTGGCTTGGCAGCCCTGTTGCCTACTGTGCAGTGTGCCTTTGCCCTCTGTGTGCCCATGCACAGGCTCCCCCTTGTTGGGAGTTTGACATGGGGCCAAACTGACCCCCTGCACACACACCTGCAGGGGAACATCTGTCCTTTGAGTGCCTTTATGGGAGTGTGAGCAGAACTGCCAGGTTAATGCACCACAAAATGAATGCTGGTTCTTACACTCCACAAGGAGAATTCAGTCATGTTTTCCATAATTTGTGGAATTCATGGAAAGCTGCCAGGTGGAAAGTGTCCTGGGGGGTGGGGGGATGGTTTACAGCCAGCTGAACATGAGCCAGGGTGTGCCCAGGTGGCCAAGCAGTGACATCCTGGCCTGTATCAGCAGTGGTGTGGCCAGCAGGGCCAGGGCAGGGATTGTCCCCCTGTGCTCAGCACTGGTGTGGGCACAGCTCAAATCCTGAGTTCAGTTTTGGGCCCCTCACTGCAAGAAAGACATTGAGAGACTGGAGCCAGTCCAGAGAAGGGCAATAAAGCTGGTGAAGGGTGTGGAGCATAAATCTGATGAGGAGCAGCTGAGGGAGCTGGGGGTGTTCAGCCCAGAGAAAAGGAGGCTCCAAAGGGAGACCTTATTGCTCTCTGCAGGTACCTGACAGGAGTGTGTAGCCAGGTGGGGGTTGGTCTTTCCTCCCAAGTAACAAACAACAGGACAAGAGGAAATGGCCTCAAGTTGTGCCAGAGGAGGTTTAGATTGGATATTAGAAAAAAATTCTTCACTGAAAGGGTGTTCAGTCTGCCCAGGGAAGTGATGGAATCATAATTTCTGAAAGTGTTCAAAAAACATGTAGAGATGGACCTGGGAACATGGTTTAGAGGTAGACTTGGTTGTGTTGGACTTGATGATCTTGGAGGTCTTTTCCAATGATTCTTTGATTCTATGATTCTATAATTATTTACAGTCATTTGCCCTGTGCCTCACAGAAGCTCTGTGCCACAATGCCAGCATATCAGGAAGCCCAGTACTATCATCCAGTGGCTGCTTGCTTTTAATACATCTGCATGCAGCAAAGGCTGTGATAACCCTGGGCACAAAAGTACCATTTTTCATACAGGTGCCTCACCAGTGGAGAGGTCCTTCCATTGCTTTCTGGGGTAGTCACATTTTAACTTCACATATCACTTTTTGACTTCACCATAAAAAAGCCTTTCTTGGTAGCTAAATTCATGTAAGCTCTGCACAGGGTTGTTCTTGCACAGGATCCTCTCTTGAGCATAGGTGGGCTGAATTAAAGCACTGCTGTGAATAGCTAGGGGGATCTCCTGCCAGCAACACCAGGAATTAACTTACACCTGCAGCCAAAATTCCTTGGCATGAACAGCAGGCTGTGGGCTCAGCCTTTGCTGCTGTGTAGGTGTCAGCCCCCCCCGCTGCCCCAGGCACCACAGCCTCTGATCCACGCTCAGACTGAAAATCTGGCTCTGAAAAACCTCCTGATGCTCTGAAGCCAAGACAAGAGCGTGTCGTGTTTGGGAGATTTGGAGGAGATGAGGGGAAGACAAACATGGGATGGGCTGGGATAATAAGTCTTGGTGACTACATTCACAGCTAATAATTATTTTCCAATCAAGGAGAATGTTCCTGTGTTTGCTCCTCCCCACGTGCCAGGTGTGTGCAGGTCTGTAACAAGGTCAGGACCTTTAAAAATAGCTGTGGGGCTGAAGGGCAAAGTGCTTGCAGTCTCTGATGGCCACACTGTGCTTGTCTGGGGTGAGGATTTCCAGCTGTGGCTTGGCCTTCAAACATGCTCAGCACAAACCCTGGATGGCTGCTTTGCCTCTTCACCCATCCTAGCCCCTAAAATGGCCAGAAACAGTTGAGCTAAGTTTGCCTTAGTGACACAAGTTTCCTTGTTTAGTCCTGTCATTTCATTAGAACTAAGAGAAAAAAACCTGTAAGACCCTCAGAACCAGGACACAGCTTTGTGTGCTTTCACATATGTCTGCAGACATGCATGTGTACCCTCAGTGTCATGGAGTTACTGATCACAGAATCATAGAATTGAGTTTGGGTTTGGGTTTGGATTGGAAGGGACCTTAAAGGTCAGCTCAGTGCATGGGCAGAGACACCTTCCACTAGAACAGGTTACTCAAAGCCCCATCCAACCTGGCTTTGAACCCTTCTAGAGATGGAGCATCCACTATTTCCAGGGCTGGAGCATCCTGTTCCAGTACCTCACCACCCTCTCAGTAGAATTTCTTCCTACATCCAATCCAAACCAGCCTTCTTTCACTTCAAAGCCTTGTCCAATTACAACCTACCCTTGTAAAAAATCCCTCTCCAGCTCTCTCTTAGGTCCCCTCTAGGCAGTGGGAGGCTGCTGTAAAGTCTCCCCAGAGTCTTCTCTTCTCCATCCCAAACCATCTCAGCCTCTCTTCATAGGAGAGGTGCTCCAGCTGTTTCAGCATGTTTGTGGCCCTCCTCTGCACTCACTTCAAGAGGTCCCTGTCTTTCTTATGTTGGGGGACCCAGACCTGGATGCAGTGCTCCAGGTGGGGTCTTATGAGTGCAGAGTAGAGGGAGAGAACCTCGCTCTGCCCGACCTTNATCACTTTTTGACTTCACCATAAAAAAGCCTTTCTTGGTAGCTAAATTCATGTAAGCTCTGCACAGGGTTGTTCTTGCACAGGATCCTCTCTTGAGCATAGGTGGGCTGAATTAAAGCACTGCTGTGAATAGCTAGGGGGATCTCCTGCCAGCAACACCAGGAATTAACTTACACCTGCAGCCAAAATTCCTTGGCATGAACAGCAGGCTGTGGGCTCAGCCTTTGCTGCTGTGTAGGTGTCAGCCCCCCCCGCTGCCCCAGGCACCACAGCCTCTGATCCACGCTCAGACTGAAAATCTGGCTCTGAAAAACCTCCTGATGCTCTGAAGCCAAGACAAGAGCGTGTCGTGTTTGGGAGATTTGGAGGAGATGAGGGGAAGACAAACATGGGATGGGCTGGGATAATAAGTCTTGGTGACTACATTCACAGCTAATAATTATTTTCCAATCAAGGAGAATGTTCCTGTGTTTGCTCCTCCCCACGTGCCAGGTGTGTGCAGGTCTGTAACAAGGTCAGGACCTTTAAAAATAGCTGTGGGGCTGAAGGGCAAAGTGCTTGCAGTCTCTGATGGCCACACTGTGCTTGTCTGGGGTGAGGATTTCCAGCTGTGGCTTGGCCTTCAAACATGCTCAGCACAAACCCTGGATGGCTGCTTTGCCTCTTCACCCATCCTAGCCCCTAAAATGGCCAGAAACAGTTGAGCTAAGTTTGCCTTAGTGACACAAGTTTCCTTGTTTAGTCCTGTCATTTCATTAGAACTAAGAGAAAAAAACCTGTAAGACCCTCAGAACCAGGACACAGCTTTGTGTGCTTTCACATATGTCTGCAGACATGCATGTGTACCCTCAGTGTCATGGAGTTACTGATCACAGAATCATAGAATTGAGTTTGGGTTTGGGTTTGGATTGGAAGGGACCTTAAAGGTCAGCTCAGTGCATGGGCAGAGACACCTTCCACTAGAACAGGTTACTCAAAGCCCCATCCAACCTGGCTTTGAACCCTTCTAGAGATGGAGCATCCACTATTTCCAGGGCTGGAGCATTGTTCCAGTACCTCACCACCCTCTCAGTAGAATTTCTTCCTACATCCAATCCAAACCAGCCTTCTTTCACTTCAAAGCCTTGTCCAATTACAACCTACCCTTGTAAAAAATCCCTCTCCAGCTCTCTCTTAGGTCCCCTCTAGGCAGTGGGAGGCTGCTGTAAAGTCTCCCCAGAGTCTTCTCTTCTCCATCCCAAACCATCTCAGCCTCTCTTCATAGGAGAGGTGCTCCAGCTGTTTCAGCATGTTTGTGGCCCTCCTCTGCACTCACTTCAAGAGGTCCCTGTCTTTCTTATGTTGGGGGACCCAGACCTGGATGCAGTGCTCCAGGTGGGGTCTTATGAGTGCAGAGTAGAGGGAGAGAACCTCGCTCTGCCCGACCTTCCCCAGCTGCACAGCACAGAGCTCACCACGTGAGACTCCCATTCCATAATGTTAGCTGACTGCTAGGACAGCCCTGACAGGAGCCTGTGTCTTTCCCAAAGTGCTGAAGAGCTGCCACGTATTAGCAAGGGACCGTCCTACCCTGGAACTTAAACATGCATCTACTGGGGGAGGTTTTGTCTTCTTTGGAGTGTCTTAAAAGATACAAAAACCAGCAAGACTCAATGGCTTGTTAATACAACAGGACTTCATTGAAGTTTAAAAGGAGTGCCTGGAAGGAAAATGGTGTTTCTTATATTAATAAAGTTTAATAGCAATAAGAAGAGTATTTGAAAAGGATTGCATAATGTGGTTACATTAACCTTAAACCCGGTGTTACAGTTTCAAACAAACCATGTATGTTCATACCTCCCTGAATGAAGTGTGGACAGTAGGTTTCCCTCACATTTCCTCTTGCTGCAGGTATGACTGCAGCCTCCTTTGTGCTGAGAATAGCTTTAATGTGAAGGTCTGTCTTACTCTCTAAGACTAAGTTCTAGCTTCAAATGGACAAATGTTTTCAATGCAAGCACTTCAGAGAGACCTGTATACACAGAGCTACTGGGGTGAACTCAGTTCAAACTGTAGTTCAAGGCCTCAGTCATTTTGTTGCTACAGAAAACAAACCATCTGGGAGGACTTTTCTTTAGAGAGTGGTGACAAGGTAAGCACTATTCAGCCCCAAAAAGGCAGATTAATAAAGTATCATATTCCTCTGTTCCTCTCACCTCTCCACCCAGCAGTATCCACATGGTGTCTCCCACAGAAAGACTGGGATGCAATGGCTGGCTGTGCCACCCCACTTCTGCACAAAGGCCAACAGCTCCCTCAAAACCCATCTTCATGTATCCCTTTAAACTGAGCTGCCATATTTTGCTCCACAGCAGTCAGAAACCAGAGAGAAGGCCCCTGAACCCTCCCATTCATACCACCCTGCTGATCAAAAAATGTAGGAATCATAGAGTCATTGAATCATTAAGGTTGGAAAAGACCTTTAAGGTTTTCAGGTTCAACCACTGACCTAACTCTGCCAGGTTCACCATTAAACCATGTCCCCAAGTGCCATATCTACGGTTTTGTGAACACATCTGGGATGCTGATTCCACCACTTCCCTGGCCTTCCTGTTCCAACACCAGATCACACTTTCACTAAAGGAATTTTTCCTAGTATCCAATCTAAACCTCCTCTGGTGCAACTTGAGGCTGGTCCCTCTTGTTCTTGGGAGAAGAGACTAACTCCCACCTGTCTACAACTTCCTTTCAGGTGATAAGGTCTCCCCTGAGCCTCTTTTTCTCCAGTGATGCTGCAAGAGGGGCTGTTCCCTCCATAAGTGACTGGACTGGACAGCTGAGAGCACTCTTGAACCACAGAGTGAAATTTTTCAGTGCCTGCCAAAGCTCAAAGCCCTGACCAAACAGAAACTGCTGGCTTGGGGTGGCATCAGCTACTGCAAAGGGAGAAAGTGCTGTCCTGTAGGAGAGCCACCTCCTCATGCACAACCTGAGCAGGCAGGAGGAGAACCCTGGCCCCAGCCCAACACCACTGTAGACCCTTCCCCTGAGCTCTTAGCTGGAAAGATCAAATGCAAGTTTGAAAGAGACAAAAAGAAACACCTGAAGGAAAGAGGGAAGTGAAAAATCCAGTGGATAAAGGGCATTCCCTGAATCTAGGAATGTACTCAGAAAGACTTCACTTCCTTACACATCATTTGCAGCAGTATCCTTTTAGTTAGTCTCATCTGAGTACCTGGATATTAACCCGTGGCTAGACCTTGAGCTGCAGAGTCCTGCCTGGCCGGGCTTCTTCCCCTGAAGGAGCTGTGTTATTCCTCAGTATTTCTGGAAGGGGGCACCTGTGTTATTCCTCAGTATTTCTGGAAGGGGGCACTCTGGCTCCAGGATTGCAGCCCGGCACGCTGCTCTCTGCTGCTGGTTGCTCTCAGCCCAAAAGGGATGCTGTTAGGAAAGAATAAACAGTTCATATCCAGCTTTGAGACGGAGACATTAGACAGAGAGGGATAAACTGCTGCTCTAGGGACAAAGATAATGTAGAAGTGAATTTATTGAAATGCCAGGGCAAATGGGAATGACATAACCAAATAATCAAAAGGGGGAAAGAAAAGAAAGTATCTGAGATGATAAAAAATTAAAATGGCAAACACAGCACGACAAGGAGCAATTACCCTGGGCTGGAAGCAAAGAAAATGCACGGCACAGAGCTATACAGAGAGTAGTGGTAGAGCGCAGCTCGAAATGAAAACAATAAAACAAAAATATAATTAAGAACAATTCAAGCCACCCAGATGCATTTGTAGTTCAGCTTGGATGCCAAATCCAGCTAATAACTGCTTCCAGCTGCTCAGCAATGCACAGTCATTCCTCACTGCAGCCTCTGGGCTGGGCAGAGCATCAGCCCCACAAACAGGCACAGCCCTGCAACACAGCGAGGCAGCAGGAGGGAATTAGGGGATGGGAAGGGCCTCAAATCACTGCTGAGCATAACTGGGATGCCACGTGGTCTACTGAACCCCTCTTGGTGATGGGCATTTGGAGAGGGGAGGGGGGAGGTGTTGCAGCATTAGAGCTGGAGCATCAAGATGATGTCTCTGTAGGGTCTCTGCCTTTGCCCTTGGCTCCTGCCCCCATCTCCCCTCTTGGCTTCTGTCTCTTCTGTCTGTGAAAGAAAGATGAGGGAATGAACCTTAAGAGCAAGCAGCCCTTTACAGAATAGGACTCAACACCAGCCTCTATGCTTCCTCTGGGGCCTGGAAATAATAATACCAGACACCTTTAACTTTGCAGCTTTCCTCCTTTTTAGTTATTGGTGGTTTGGGTGGGGTTTTTGTTTATTTTTAATTTTTTTTTTAAATCTGTGTAATAGGATTCACTTTTTCCTGATTTTCTTTTTTTTTTTTTTTTCTTCCCAAACCCCAGAGGGTTCACAACTTAGCTTTCTCCTGTTTAAACACAGAGATTCCACCTGGGGCTTGAGGGGGACCATCAACTGCAGGCATGCAGGCATGGACTTGCAGCACGAGCATCTCCTGAGTTTCCCAGGGGATGATGTTTTGTCCTGTAAGACAAAACAGTCCTCATATAATCAAATAACCTTTAAATCACTTCTGGGAGGCAGGGCATGGAGACTGCCAGCAAAACTGAGAACAGAACAAAGACAGAGAAGAGGCACAAGGGGGAGCTGGAAAACATTTTTTTCCCCCTCTCCATCCCCTTTTTTAAGTGCTATCAAGCCTAGTCTGTTATTTTATTTTATTAAAGACAGAGGGAGCAAGGAGGGGAAAAGAATCAAGGGGTGATCTGCCATAAGACCAGAAGAATGGTTACCAAGCCCTGGACAGCACACGACTGACAGCTCAGTAATGCCATAGACACAGCTGGGTCAGCCACAACTTTCAAGCTATTTAAGCTGTCAGCCATTTGAAGTATTTTGGTTTCTCTACCTATTGACTCAACACCAGGCTACTGTAGCAGAGATCTCAAAGATTATCTGTTCAGGTGGGAGGGCAAGAACCCAGTTCTGCTCCATTTAACTCCTGCCAAGACAGCAGCTCTGAACGATGTCAGGCTTTTAGAGAAAGGTTGTAAGTGCATTTTCAGGACCAGCCTTGCATTTAAAATCTTCAGACTACATTGATCTTTAGCTGTGGGGAAGCCCAGCTCATTTTCTTCCTTGTTTACATATAACCCTGATTGAGCTCTGAGATGAAGAGTGAGTGCATGGGAAAGGCTGTCCTTCAGACAGTCTCTGTGTCCCTGCTCAGCCCCTGGCATCACTTTGCTGCTGGTGGTGAGTGAGCCATGATGATGACATTTTCATCATCTCTCACCTAAAGACGGGGAAGGAACAGAATAAACCCTGGCTGTAAATTTCTATTTCTCTTTCACTGTTATATCTGAGCCCACCAGAAAAACGTTTGGCTGCTGTGGGAGAGCTGGGGAGCAAGCACTGAACGAGAGATAGGTTATGGATTTAGTGACACACAAGGCAGCCTTTGCTGAGAACTTTACTGGTTGCATCTTTCCCTTCTGGCCTGGGATCTACAGGCTGAATTGTTGTGTCCTTGTGACTGAAGAAGCCTCTGTGATCTCTTGGAACGTGGCTGCTGCTGTGTGGCCAGGGGGACAGCATCCCACAGTGAGCACCCTGAGCTGCTATCTAAGGTAAAAAAGGGAGTTACTTAAATTCAGCCTCATTACATGATTGTAGATCACTCCAAGATCCACAAGGAAGCCACCAAGGGTTTGGAGCTTTGGTTCTCCACCTACAGTGTGCTGATTCACAATATCATACCCCAACCCTGTGCCTGACAGAGATTTTACATCAACAGGAAGGATTTCTTCTCCATCATGCCAAAACTATTGCGGGCTACCTCAGACATTTCAACGCCCTCAGTGATAAATGTCCAAGTGAAGGAAATGCTCAGCTATTTAGCAATATGTGTATGTGGCAATAAAGTGGTACAAGGCTAAGAATTCCTGCCATGTGCTTTTCATCAGTGTAATAGAAAGAATTATGTAGTCAATCAAGCCTAATAGTGATTATGCATCTAATTTTTGTTCAGCCAAAACAACATCAAGGACAAGTTTTTCAAGAGCTCTTGACTAAAGCAAAGAAGTGCTAGCTCTTCTTCTTTTTTTTTTTTTTTTGGCTGCTACTCTCATTAATTAACATGATTTGTGCTTCCATTGTGATGAGAAGCACTTCAGAAAGATACCAAATATAAATATAAAAATTGACAGCAAAGTGAGATCAAACTAGAAGACACTGGTTGAGGGAGACACAGCTAAGTTTTCCCACACCATCAATTTCTTGTATTTCTTTATTTAGTTGACCCTTCTCTAGGAAAACATAAATCCTTCAGAGAAGAGTAAGCCTTACTGCTGAGGCTGCTATTGTGCATGAAGATTGCTGAATTATCCTTCAGCCTCCTTCCTTATCTGCAGGATATGTAGAACACTTTGAGGGCTGGGGTAAATTATGAAAAAAAAAGAAAATACACCTGACAGTTTGGTGTTAAGCCTCTTCAAAGGTAATCTGTTTCTCTGAACTTTCTGAAACAACAGAATTGTGTAGGGATAATATTAAGACACAGTTCAAAAGCATCCAAATCCCTCTTCAGACTCCAAAGGCCTCTTCAGAGTACCACTTGCATGCCACACATCCCTGAAAGCCACTACATAGCTGCACAAGATCACATGCCCCTTGGCATACCCTGCAGCTCACAGTTTGAACCTTTGGAGCTGTAGTTCAGCCATGAAGCTGTCTTTTCTCTAAGCCTTCCTGGCAGCCCTTCTGTGTGGCACCCCTGAGTAATGTAAACAACCTTTATTACCCTTATCAAGAAGGAACATACAAAAAAAATTTAATATGTGGCCTAAACTATTGAAATAGCTTGTTAATCTCCCTCTCCCATTCTCATTCTCCTCCCCCTCAGAAGCTCATATCTTCATCTTTTCACTCCAGCAGCCTTAGAATAGTTGTATACATTTTTTCAGACCTCATTCATGGCTGCTAAAGAGCAAATTTCATGTTTGTTAATAAGAATATAACAGGGGGTGCAAAAAGTGTTGAGTATGTTGATAATAATCAGCTGTGACTCCATGTGATCTTGAAATTATGCACTTCCACAGTGTGGGCATTCATCCACTTTCTCCCTTTTTTCTCTCTGTCCCACATGGAACCCTTTCTGTTGAATAAGCACTGAGCTTGTCCTCTGCCATAGTAAGGGAAACAGAACCTCTCCTTTAACCTGAGGCCTCTTAGCCAGCACTCTTGAGATTTCAGTTCCTCTAGAAAACACTGAGAGTCAAAACTTACTGATGAGAGGGAGGGTAAAATCAATGGGGGTACACAAAAGCAGAGAGAGGGAATGGAAGCCTAATTGCAGGCATCTTAAGAAACTGGCATTTAAAAAAATAGTTCCTATGTGTTTCCTTGTCCTTCTTCATTTATCTGTGATGCCTCCTTCATACTCCTGGTGTTTTCAGAGAATTAATTTTGCTGTCCTTTTCTGGACACTGGTAGAAATCAAAGAATGGCTCTGGGCTGAAACACACTCAATTCCCACCAACACTCAACCTGTAGTATTTTTGCCTTCCACCAACTCCATGTGTTATGTCTCACATCAGGCATGAGGATACCAGTCTCTTAAGGAGGCTAATCTTTTTCCTGAGGTAAAAAAACCCTGTGGCCACAATTTATCCAGGCTCCTGAATGGTTGAATAATAAACTCATTCTTGGACTGAACTGTAGAGTTTATCCTGCCAGCACCCTCAGACATCAATTACTGCAATGAGAAATAAATCCTGAACTTGCAACTCATAAGCATTTCTTCCTCAGAGTTAATTCATATCCATTAATGCAACAGCCAAAGAAATCACAGAGAAAATATCAGTGGAATTTATGTTACTTGACCTGTGGAAGAAAACACCAAGTGTAGCAGAGCAGGAGCAAGCTTTCTGTCCCACATGGCTCAATTCCATGCCAGGAGGATACTGAGAAGGCAGAATTGGAGGGGTTCAAGACACTTCTGTCTGCTGCAGACATAAAAAAAGTGAAAGGAGAATGAGGACCAGGCTGTTCTTTGTCTGGAAACCAGCAGGTTTTTTACTTTACTGCTTCTGTTCCTCTGTCAGAACAGCACACCCACTCTCAAAATACCTGTGCTTGCCAGAAGGAAAGGTCTTGCCCTCCCTAGGATTCTTTTCACTCTGTTAAATTAATTTTATTAACACCTTATAGACTCAGTCCTCAGGACTTCATGTGAAAATGTTTCATCATTACAAGTGTTTCACAATAAGAGCCACGCAAAACCTACCAGTGTTGTGTGTGTGCTACCATTAATTACCCTGTCAGAAAGCCTAGGAAGGCTTGATAAAATGAACTGCATTAAATCCATCATCCAGAGGAATCCATTCAAACAAGCAAAGCTGACTCAGGCAACTGCCAACAGTGTTGCATACAAAGGGTGACATTCAGTGTGACATGTAAGGAAGAGATCAGGCTGTCCTACACTGCTCTAAAAGGTGTAAATATGACTCTTTTATTGTGCTACTTCTATATCACCAGTTATATCTGTATAATCAGTTATCATCATCATCTATATCATCAGCTCTAGGAAGGCAGAGTTACATTATTTCCTTTTTGCAGACGGTTTAGCTTAAGACCTATGCCTAAGATCACACAGAGGATCTTGGGCTAAGCTGGGAATGTACCTTGGACCTCCTGAGTTTCAGTTCCATCTTTATCAACCCTTTCTTGTCTCATTCTCAATGGTGAACAGGGTCTATACCCCAATGTCAGCCACAGTGCAGTGCACAGCCCAAGCCAGAAGTCAAAACAAGACAAGGGACAAGTGGGTAAGAGGTGACAAAGGCTTTAGTCCTGAGTGTGCCTCCAGAACTGCAGGCAGAGAAGCTGGAACTCTGGGAACAGAATTCACTTGGGCTGGTTGAGTCCCAGGAACTGAATTAGAAGCATATGAAGAAACCTCTATTCAAGGAACCTCCCACTAAACTACACTCCTCTCCATTTACAAACCACATATTTGAGACAGAACAAATATCCCCATCCTCCCCCTTCAATGCTCATTTTGTGACAAGCAGGTAAGCAGGGCAATGAGCAGGATCAGCTCTGGAAATGCAGTGCTGAGAGGAGAATCCCTGACACAGGATGCAGTAATAAACATGTACTAAGCACATGATGTGCTGTAAGACCCAAGGGCTCAGCTGATGTTCAAAATCTTTGTGGTGTAGGACTCTGAATTTTCATAACTCTCTACTACTAAAAAGTACTAGAGAGATACAAAAAATGGCATGGGAAAAAAATTCTCTATTTAATCTAGCAAACCCTGTGAAATCAGAGGGATAGATATGAAAAAGTAATTTCTGAAATCTGTTCACCATATAGTCCGGCAAGTTCCTTGGCCTGGGGTTTGGAGTATTTTGGTTTGCTTGAGCCCTGAAGATCCAAAGAAAACAACATAAAACTGTATTAGCTTCTCAGAGCATTTCTGGAGTCCTCAAAGGGACAACTGCAGGCTTCATCCTAGAGCCCCTGCCTGGAGACTGTAATTTTTCTCCCTCTTACATCTTGGCTGGGTAACAAGAAGTTTTCCAAGATGAGTCAGTAAAATACACGTAGCATTTCAAAGCAGGGCAATCAATCTGTTAAGAAGAATGTAACCAACATTTGTGTCACAAATACTGATATTAGGCTGACAGGGAGATGTTGATACCATCAGTCTTGGAACAGATACCAACATGGTGATGATGGGATGCTCATTTTGTCCATCCTGGGTGTTCTCTTGCTGGCAGCTGAATGCACCCTGGGCCTCCTGGCTCTGGAAACAAGTTAGACATGCATGGTATTATCCCAACAACTGGCTTGGCTAATTGTCCTGCTTCAGGCTGTAGTGATAAAGGGCAGGTACCTCTGGACAGCTGTGCTTACGTCATTATCATCTATTAGGCCTTTTCCCATGTTTCAATCCTCCTTTCTCCACCCTAGTCTCCTCCCAAATAAACAAGAAAACCCTGATTACTTTTTCCTTTTCAGTCATAATCTGGCTGGATCCATATCCAAATTATGTACTTCTGAAAATGATACATAGATATTCTTAACCTTGTATGTCTCACCTTGAGTTGTGTGTGCAGTTTTGGGCACAACAACTTCAAAAATATATTAGGCTATTAGAAAATGTACAAAGTAGGGCCACAAAGATGGGGAAGGGTCTGGGGAGGAGGTCTTATGAGGGGTGGCTGAGGCCACTTGGTTAGTTCAGTCTGGAGAAGAGGAGAGTGAGGGGAGACCTCTTTGTGGGTTTCAGCATCCTCATGAGGGGAAGCAGAGGGGCAGGAACAGATCCCTTCACTCCCTGGTAGCCTGTCAGGTCTGGCCATTGCTCATGCCATGCCCAGTGGATTCTGACAACCTGCTCAGTCAGGTAAGGGCACAGTCATCTGTCTGCAGATTTAAAAAATACTACGATTTTCAGGCAGCACATGATGTCTGCTGCAAGAAATATGGACCAGAGTATGAAAAAAATCTGGGCAGAATTGGACTGATATCACCCTGGACCTACAGAAGTTCTGACTGGAGACCAGATGTGTTAGGCTGGCTGTATTTCAAGCCAGGAGCTGCATTTCAAAGCCAGGGAGACTTTAGATGATAAATGGTGCCCCACATCAAGGTATTGGTATGTCTGTCACAAAAGCTGCCATTTGTGCTGCACAGATGCACAAAAACACTCACAGCACAATGAACTGACCATTTCAAGGAGAAGAACTTTTGGAATGATGGAGGTGCCAACGTTCTGCCCCACAGCTGCCATGGTCTGATCAAGCACTCAGCCTTCTAGTCACAAATCCCAGCTTAGTGCCAAGGGCAAAGTCGGGCTTCCTGAACATCCACACTCCTTTTGCCTTTTCTGTAAAAGCAACAAACAAACTTTACCTGATGAAGAACACATATTTTTGCAAGTGCAGTACTTTTATTATGAGGATGGATCCAGGAAATACATCAGCCTGTTGGAGCAAGTCCAGAGGAGGGCATCAAGATGATTATAGGGGTGGGGTACCTCTGCTGTGAGCATCATCTAAGTCACTTTTGAAACTCACAAAAAGAAAAAAAAGAAGTCATTTTGACTTGATCAGTAAAATCAGGGAAATTGCAAAACTAGCCCTGTAACAGCCCTTTAAAAGTGCAGCACCACAGTTGCTGGGTCATGGAAACAATTCTGAAACCTGCATTATAGTCCAGCCTCTTCTCCTGGCCTAGACACCTATCTTGTCTTGACATCTCCTGGTTAAAATCTTTATTACTGACTTCTTTCCCACGAAGAAATAAAACATGGGGAATATTGTTAGTATGTTCTAAAGCTGAAAACACTGTCATAATGACCAGTTTGGGAAGAAGCACACTCATGGGAATAATGGAGTGTAGGTGCATTCAACTGTCTGAAGCCAAGGCTGGAGGCAAACCTGATCAGATCAGCACAGCCAGAAATGTGACAAGCTGTCACTAATATCAGGTGATTGCCTGGTTTCACTACTGATTTCCTTAACAGAGCTTGAAATAAAAATGAAATTAAGAAGAATCCCACACCTCATACCCCGAGTGGACTCTGTGTGTCCTTGGATTCAGACCAGCAGCCAAGCCCTGGTGTTGGCTCACAGGGCTGTGTGCCCTGTGTCAGCTGCTCAAGGCACGTGGTGATTTCACCATGGATATTCCCAGCCCAGTGTGTTCTCTTGCTTTCAGCACAGGGCAGCCTGGGACCTGCAGCCATCCTTGGCTCCCAAAATGATCTGCCCCAGAGGACCTTTGATGTAAAGGGCAATGAGGAAAGCCTGGGGGATGCTAGCTACCTCAAAACCCCCAGTGGGTCATTAGCTGCCCACTTTGTTCCTCTTCTCTCTGCCCCTCAAAACATCCCAAGCCTCCCAACACTTGCTGATGTCCCAGTTTGCCCTCAAGGTCAGCAGAGTTTAGTCTGGGATGGGACTAACTGTGCTGTAAAACCTGATAGACACAATCCAAGTGCAGGTTGTAGATCTTTATCCACACTTCTGCCACCCATTTCAAGGCCTGCACAGGGGTCTGGCAGACTTGCTCTGACACGTTCTGGAAGCCCCTGCAGACATCCTTATGCTATTTTTTAAAAAACACAGACTTCACTGCTACAAATGAGAGCTGAAAATGTCCCAGCTAGAGCACTGGCATTTGTGGAAGCAGAACTTTCTTCACATTGACTAAACAAGTTTTTACACACCGGATTAACTCGGTGCAAACCCAGCAGAGGCTTTGGCACGGCTTCCCCACACAGGTGCCTGAACTGGAGCTCAGGCTTGAAGGGATTCTATTTAAGGCACAGCAGGGATTTCATGCTCTCCCTCTGGCTCCTCACATCCAGCTCCTGCCTTTGAAGGCAGCCTCTCTTCCCACAAGGGGAACAAACCCTGGAGGTGCTGCCACGGCACTGCCCAGGGACACTCAGCCCGGTGTCAGGAATGTGCTCCCAGGGGTGCCAGACACAGGGAGCTCAGGGAGCTCAGCATCCCTCGGGAGGCTCCCAGCACCTCCTGTGGAAGGGGAGCGGGAGCAGGAGCTGGCAGGCAGCCAGTAAATGTCTGTGGAAATCACCGTGAAACAAGAGCCCAAAATAGGTTTGCCATGTGGGACAGGCCAAGACATTACTTTGGATCCAGGCTTTTCTTCTTGATGGGAATGAAAGGACTGGAGAGTAATTCAAAATTGCAAGGGAATATGGGAACAGAGATAACATCTGAATGAGGAAACCTTTTCCAATAGGTAGTACACCATGAAACACATTTGGCAATGCAGGAAGTCTTTTTCTACTTGAACTCTTTCGTATTGCCCTTAACCAATCCCTTTGTAAAGGTTTTAATTAAGAATATATTTTTCATGTATAAGTACCTCTTCTTCCAAGAGTGTATTTAAAGATAGCCTGATGCACTTAGTTTTCAGCTTGATTTCACTGAGTATCTTTCCTTCAATACTTGCCTCTTGAGAGATGGCAAATGCACACTTCACATACCTTTTGGAGCTGCTGGGTCTTCACTTTCTGGGACAATTATGTGCATTCACCGTGCTGTGATGATGAAGTACTTTTGACAACACCAGAAAGTGGCTCACAAGTTTCTCCTGTTTAAAAACGTAAGGTATGATGGATCATTATGCACTTAGGATGATTCAGGCCAACAAGGATCTTAAAAGACTGTGTCTGTGAAGGTGCCAGACAGGAGCTGCCAGCTGTATGTCACAGAGGCAACTTTCAATTAAGATTGAATAAGCATTTACACTGACACCCTTGAGATAAATCAATCTGTCCTTCCACTTGCTTCATCCTGGATATAGCTTGGGAAAATACTGGAATTATATTTCCTACAGTGCACTTCTCTAGCCTTTCAAGTCCAATTGCACAACTCTGCACAACTCCCCCTTGAATCTGCTGGTCCAAGCCACACACACCAAGTGCATCCTGAGCTCAGTGATCCTTTGGACAGTGATGCCCAGTGGACGTGGTTTCTTGGCAACATACTGTGAAATGGCCTCTCTTCACTCAAAAAAAGTATCTCCCAGCTCTATTTTTGTCTTTTGTCTATTTTTGTCTGGACACTCTTTTGTCCAGACAAGAAACTGCTGTACACCTTTATAAATGAAAACAAGACAGAAAAAAAAATGGAGTTTTGATAATATTTGGAACCTGTAAACAACTAGAGTGTTAGGAGCTTTCTACAAAGACTTGTATGACCTAGCATATAGTTACCAAATAATCTCTGTTTAAGCCATCCTCTAGAAAGGAGCTCATAAATGTTCTACTGATTGAGAATTCCTCTAAACTACTGCAGTTTGGGAATTTTAGCTGCAGGCCACATCTGTTTTCCTAAATAGGTTTTCTAAATCTTTTACTTTGTAACAGCTGTTGATTACATAAATACTAATTGCACCACTGAACAATAGTTGTCTCTATTGAACTGCTCAGTAGATAATGAAAATAGACTGCAGATATAATAAAGCCCATCTTCAAATTCTTCTGTTCTGCCAGGCATCCCCATCCAAAAGGTCTATCCTTTCCTGACATTAATGTACCCTCTTTATGATAATAGGTTAAAACTGCTTCACAATTACTTCAAAAGCAGTAATTATGTTGTAGAAACAATGCCTAATTTCTACTTAGATTTGTTTACTTTTGTCTGGAGCCATTCTCTTTATGGAAACAGCATTGTCAGACTGCTGGCAGACCTCTGAAATAAAATGAGAAGGCTCATTTCTGTTACTACCAACCTTGGATTTCACTTTTAAGTGTTTCACCATCTTCAGCAGCACACAGTGGAAATTCTCCAAGGAAAAAAGGTAGAATTTAATGAATAACAACATTTTTAGGTCAGCAAACAACTTCTATTGCAATCAGAAGGGTAAGTGTACTGTGTAGAATTTTCAAATATAAATACAGGTTAATAAGAGGTACTTACACAGAACATAGGAACACAGAATCATAGAATGGTTTGGGTTTAAAGATCACCTAGTCCCACTCTCTGCTGTTTTCAGGGACATATTTCAAACTAGAGAAGCCCCTCATGCATTGAGAATGGAAACAGCAGTCGTTTATGTGTACCCAGTCCTTGGAAGGTTCTGTATTTTCTGTTTCTTCAGCTCAAAATCACTGTCTTTTTCTGCATAGCTTTTACAATGGTGTAAATTCATTGATTTTGTTTAACTTATTCTTCATTTATATCTAAAAAGTTGGGATTCACTTTCCTTCTGTCAAGTAAGTTTCTGTGGGAACACAAACACATTAACAACATTGATACTGTTTGTAATACAGCAGTAACATGTATAATGTTATTTTATTTATATATAAATATATATGTGGTGAGGAGAGAAACATAGACAACAAAATGTGTATTTGCACTTCACTTTTTCTGAACTCCTCCTGGAATGTGTATCTTTAAATTATCCATTATGGATGCACACAGAAACCTGGATGCTGGTGGCACAGCCCAAGAATATCAATGACAATGCTCTGTGTCCACATTCCATATTGGCATCATATGAGTTAAAGGAAATCCTACAGTCTAAAATTGCTGGAGTTGAAAGTTCTCCAATGACAATTTGCTGCACTGGCTGGTTGTGGGACCTAGTGCCAGATTTGTATTATTTTAGCTGCAGGTGCAGACCAGCAATCACAACAATTGTCACTTGGTGGAGCCAGATTTCTCTGCAAATGGAAAATGCCTTACGAGTGGAAAAGCTCTCCAAGTCAGGATTTTTAAACAACAGATCGGAGGAAAAAAGATGGGAATCAGAGGACTTAAATGTTTTGAGAAATCAAAATTTTTACAATTTTTTCTCTTAGTTACTCTGCCAGAGCCTTGCCAGCTGAGGAAACAGTCACTACCAGGCATTGAAACAGGACAGAAATGAAGCTGAGATGCATTTGGGAATTTGTGTGCAAACATGTAAGGTGCAACCAAAAGCTGTCACTTTTTGGTTTTGCACAGCTTAAACGAGTTCAGAACATTGATGCTAAACTGTTGCTAAACTGATGAAATCCTGCTACTGATGATAGGTTTTTTAAATAGATCTGCCATTTTTTTGCATTTCTCTCTTGATTTCTCTTAATACAAGTAAGAAAGGACAGAAGGTAATTATAACAAACAGACAGAACATCCTAAGAGGAAAAAAATGACAGGATGCTAAACTATAAACACCTTCTATACACTGTGCTCACATTATCATGTTTCTTTTCCTGACCACATGTAAGGGGCATTTTAATTAAAGAAGTGTCATTAAGTAAAATCTTCTCTGGCTTCTGATTTTGTGTTATATTTATTATAATTTCTGTAACAGAGCTCAGGGAACTTGCATTACTCTGTGCTATTACTCTCTGATCATCTTCAATGATCAGGAGTTATTACCAAGATCATAAAATCCCAGAATGGCCTGGGTTGAATTGATCCCCAGAGATCCAACCCCCTTGCTGTGGGCAGGGACACCTTTCACCAGACCAGGCTGCTCAGAGCCCTGTCCAACCTGGCCTTGAACACTTCCAAGGGTGGGGCAGCCTCAGTTTCTTTGGGCAAACTGTTCCAGAGTGTATGTCCTCTCCAGCATGTTTGTATCTTCTCATTACATAATTTTTCTCTGCACTGGATTGCTCTGAACCAGTCAGATAAGGACAGATGACAGGTCTACTTTTGTGGACTTGTCCTGACTGGCACATAAACAAAGCCTTACCTGTTTTTCCATGCCTTTTTCAGACCTGTCAGATCCCACACACTGGGAACAGACTATCACTTGGCTCCAACCTGCTGTTTTTCTTCAAAATATATTGAAAGAATAAGAGAGCTCTTGGTAAGTGACCTTACCTGCCAGGAAAGGCTGGCTCAGCCTGCACTCTGTCCATGTGTGTATCTCACAAACAAGACAGAGAAGAGGAGTTGGAGTTCCTCACCAGAGCACTGGGACTGTGGGCTGCTGCTGACTTGGAAGGCCACCTGGTTCCATGACCCACTGGAGAAGATGATGGCCATGATTTTCAGATTCTAGAGACATTGGCATGCAGTCTGGTTGTAACAAGTGCTATTCAATCCCACAAAAAGGTGAGAAAGAATAAGAACTGCTTGTGTCACTGATTTTAAAGTTCAAGCACACAAGCATATTGGACATTATTAAGTCCTACCTTTGCTTTTCTAGGTAGTTAATTTAATCAATTATTTCTGCATAAGTCCCACTCCCTCAAGGTGGATGAGCACATGATCATAAAAGTGAATTATATATGATGAACAATTTAATTTATTACTATGGGCAGCAACAGGACTTTTATGAAGAATTAAAAATTACTCTGTTATCTTTGTCAAGGAAAGCAAATAGAACGAGTGAAAGTTAAACAGCACATTTTGTAGAAAAGCAGAATTAAGTTAAAGATTAAAACCAGCAAATATCAAACAGAAAAAAATGGGACTATGTGAAATAAAGGGGTGACATTTCCATGCACAGAAGGACAGCATTGTCTCTTTTAATGCTGGAGGTCGGAGTAGAGGCAAGATGAAAACAGATCACTGGTTCTGCATACCTGGAATAGTTGGAAAGGTGCCCTGTATTTTCAACCAGCAAGTTGATGATTTTAGTCTCCCATCATGTGGGGCTGGAGCTGACACCAGGGCTGGGATCTGTGCCCTGGATAGGAGGAACAGTCCCACCCCTGGCCATGGAGGCCAGGGAGGCTCACAGAGCTGCTGGTCAGGATGGAGAGGTCTCCTATTTGTGCCAGGCCTCTTTGTACCCCCCACAATTTGGGGAATGGATTTGTGTCTTGGTGGCAGTTTCAAAATTAAGTTTGTTGATGGGGAGAATTGAAGAACAGTAGTCCTGTGTGGTCCCACCAGGATCTGGTGCAGGAAGTCCAGATGACCAGGGAGGAGGCACCAAAAACCCAGGCTGTGACAGGTTCCTGAAGTCTGTTCCCATGTCTGGAGGGTCTGTTTAATATTCAGAAGAAAGTAAATGGACATTTTCTGGCCTTTTGGGAACCACTGTACCGTTCCTTTTCAAGCTTTAGAGGCCATATTCAACTCAGTATTTGGTGGAGTTCCTTAGCCTGTGAAGCCTTAAACACTTTTCCTAGGGTTTTTGCATAGTTACATAATTTTAGATTTCCCCTCCCAAAGTGCAAAATAAGATTTTTAGCTGGACTACTTCTCCTCTTCACTTCTTTTTCTTTCTTTAAATGGATCTCACATCCTCTTTTCTGAACATTCATCATTCTTATTGCCCTCAAGTCAATATTTAGCATTTTCCAATCAGTGAATCCTCTTTAAACTGAACGTTCAGGATTCCTGTGGTGTAGAAGCTTCCTGTTTTTCACTTTAGGCTCTCCGGTACTTTTTGCTACTGGTTTGGGCAAAGCTCATCTATTTAATCTACAATCTCCCTAGCAAAACTTGTGAAATCAAATGACTGAGGGGAGGAGGCAGAAGGGTAAATGTAAGCCAGGAATTTGTGTAACCTGTTCATCAGTCTGGCAAGCTCCCTGACCGAAGGTTTGCTGTAGTTTAGACGAGCTGGATTTTAATTATTTCTCTGACTTTTGCAGTTTTGGCAAAGTACTTTGGGAAAGAAAACAGTTGAGAGAGAAGCTTTCATTTGCTCTCCCAAAGTTAATCAGGAATGGCAGAGATGCCTGCTAACAGCACATGGTGTGGATTCTGTGTGTCCCCATTCTGCTGCAGGGGACGGGTCTTCAGAGTTTGGAGGTCATGACACAGTTTCTGGCATTGTGCACAGAGGCCAGGTGATAAGGAATGAGAGAGGCAGCCTGGCTAGGGAGATAAGCTTCAGAAGATCCTGTGGTTTTATTTCCAAAGCCAGTTTTGCTTTGTTCCAGCTGAAGGTGTTGGTTTCTGGGGTTTCATGCCCATGCTGCAGTCTCAGGATAAACTGCAATGCTATATCTGAAAAAGAATACCTGAATTGCAGAATCAAGGAAGTTGCTTTTACCAAACACCTAATTTATTTGGAAAACCAGCTTTCTCTCTGAACCGGTTTGAAATGCAGTCTTCCAAACAGCCCAGTGTGCATTCACAAGTGAAGATGCAAAGGAAACAACCCCCTGTGCCCTCAATGCACTTCTGTGTCCAGACAACTCAAAGGGACAAGCTCAGCCTGTCTTCATGGCCCAGTTACAAAGAGTTCAGATGATGCTTGTGTTGGGAATGTGATTTGCAGGCAGCAAAAATTCCTCCCTCCCTGGGACATCCTCACCAACTGTGTGCTCTAAGAACTATGGAGCAGCTCAGAGAAGACTGTGCAGAATCAGACCAAAACCACCCTCCTGGTGGCTCTAACAGCAGTCCTGGTCCCTCCAGACTGACAGCCAGGGGATATTTCTCAGCAGAGACACTTTAGATGATAAATGGCTCCCTGAATCTATTCATCAGCGTGTCTGTCACACAAGCTACCACTTATTGTCTAGCTGCAAAATCAACACTGACAGCATAATGCACCACCTTTTCCATGTGGGAAGAGTCCTGACATTTTAAACAACAGAGGTGCCAACACTCTGCCCTGCTTTACAGCTGGCAGGGTTTGACCAGGCACTCAGTGTGCTAGGCTGCTGTCACAAAATCAGGGCTTAGGAAAAAACACTTTATTTTGTAGCTTCATTTGTGTATGTGCATTGAACCTACGGCTGGAACATGGTGTTCCAAACTGGGTCAGATAGAAAGTTGGCTTTCCAACCAAATTAGATGTTTTGCAAAGCCTCACTCCTCTGGGGCTTTCCCCCCTTACATAGGCTCTGTGCAGAGTAAAACTGGGGAAAAGGCCAGAGTTCCCTCACTTTTTCTTAGACAAGTATACCACTTTTCAATACTGTTATTTCCATTTTTGAGAAAGAAAAAATAGATATTTTATTCAGAAAGCTTCCTGCTAAAATATATTTTGGGGATCACTGACTTGCACGGAGGTAAGATTTTTTTCCTATATCCACCTGATTTCTGAACAGCTTTAACAGCTTTGAGACCTGAACCCAAACACATCATCATCAGTTCCATCAGCTCTTAAAATAAAACAAACCTTAAGCTATCCTGTCTCTCTCTGCTTACTTGCAGTAGGTTATAGTTATCATCTGTTGGTTACCCCATTTTCACTTAAAAATCATTAAAATACTGATGCTCCAATGCAGAAGCAGTAGGAAATATTTCTGTACTAGATAAGGCATTTTACACAGAGATTTATACAAAGAAGAGAAATGGAGGGGTTTTTTCAACGTCTGATTTCAAGAAGTGGAATTTCAAAAGCAGCTTCAAGTCTTGGGTCTTATTATTAATCATCAGTTAGTTTGCATTGTGCAAAAATTATTCCATCCAGTGGGCCTGAAGTGACACAGTTAAAAAATAAAGGGAAAACTTGGTACAGACCAGTCAGCACCTATTTAAGGAACATGATGGGTGCTTAGAGGGAAAGCAACAGATTTCCTAATACAATGATATTAGGTCAGCTTCCAAAATAAGTGCCAAGTGAATTAAAGCTCAGAATATGTTCTTATGGTCAGCGCCAGACCACTCCAAATCTGGTCCAAGAATAATGCAGTCCTGAGCTATCTCACAGCTTTCCTCAAAACGAAAGAACAGCCAGGTTCTCATAACTGACCCTTAACTCACACAACAGGAAAAATCGGCACCCTCTCACAAAGAATGTAAGCTTCTGCAGTGGTTTTAGAGTGATGGCATTTCCAGTCTATGGAGAGCACTGTCAGCCACCCAGAACAATTCTCCTTCTGGCAAGCCCTTGGCACCTGGCCTCTGATCCAAGGGCAGCAGCTCCTGTGGCACGCTGGAAAGGAAAATGCCCAGGAGTCAGCCTGTGCATATGGGTGACGTGCAGGAACAAAGGTCGAATGGCCAGTGAAGTATTCCCTCTTCTTGATCAATCTCTCTGCTTAAAATACACTTTGAATAGGAAGAGAACTTCACCTGCAGCAGAGACAAACGTCAACAGCTGAGAGGGGCTTGCTTGACTCTGAGGAAGTCAAGCATCTTGTCTCTGAGGAAGGCAAACATCTCCTAAGTCTCTTATGATGCCTAGAAGAAGGAAAAAAGTTTTACTTCCTTGATGAAAATATGACTGGGCTCAATCTCCTGGAACTGTGGATGGATAAAAGTGGAGCATCAGAGTTTATAAAAATTATTTTGAAGCCTGGCTTATTAGTCCAGCCTCTTCTCCTGGCCTAGACACCTATCTTGTCTTGACATCTCCTGGTTAAAATCCTTATAAACACCTTATTTTCCACCATAAAAAAGGAATGGATATTGTCAGGTTTATTTTGAAGTTGAAATACTGCCACCATGCCCAGGTCAGGAAAAAACAAGTGTGGTAATAATGGAGTGTAGGTGCATTCAACTGTCTGAAGCCAAGGCTGGAGGCAAATCTGATCAGATCAGCACAGCCAGAAATGTGACAAGCTGTCATTAATATCAGGTGATTGCCTGGTTTCACTACTGATTTCTTTAACAGAACTTGAAATAAAAATTAAATAAAGAAGAATCCCACAATTCAGAGTCCAAGTGGACTCTATGTGCCCTTGGTTTCAGACCAGCAGCCAAGCCCTGGTGCTGGAGCTGGAGCTGGAGTGCAGCTCCAACAGCTCCAGGCTCACAGGGCTGTGTGCCCTGTGTCAGCTGCTCAAGGCACGTGGTGATTTCACCATGGATATTCCCAGCCAATGTGTTCCCTTGCTTTCAGCACAGGGCAGCCTGGGACCTGAAGCCATCCTTGGCTCCCAAAATGATCTGCCCCAGAGGACCTTTGATTTAAAGGGCAATCAGCACCTCCTTTTCAACATAGGGATATAGCCTGGAAGTGGCTTGGCCCAGTTTGGCTTTTCAGCCCTGTGTTGAGTGGAAAGTTGTGCATTTGCACAGTCTGCAGAGAGCTCAACCCTCTCTCTTTCTGGATGGATCAGCTTCCTTCCCCCATAATCTCTCACTTCTCCCTTGGGCCTTGGCAGCAATACAAACTTACAAACTCCGGTGGCAGGACACTTCTGAGGAGAACAAACCAGTGAATGTTGGGATTTCAGAACCAGCAGATACCTGTTTTATCACTACAGAGTTCTGACAAAGAATACTCTGCTCCTGAGCTTTGCAACAGCCTTTGGAGGCCACAAACCTGTCCCTGTTGTCACCACCCGTTTCCTCCAGGCAGACCTTTGTGACCATCACTCCATCTCTGTAGTTCCTGACCTGGTGAGAAGAAGTTGGTTGTGGTGCCCTTCATCCCACCTCTGGTGCCAGCAGGACTTCCAGGGGAGGCTGATGCCTCTGGGGTACATTCCTTCTCCACACATGCTGCTCTGGAATGCTAGATGGATGTCAGGACCTGCCTTCACAGGCCATTAGTGGGAGCTCTGGAAGAGCTCTCTGTTCTCTCTGGAAGAGAATGGTGTCTAGGACTGAGGAGATCAACACACGATAGACAAAGCAGGCACGGACTGAATGGAAAAGTGCCTTGTTCACTGCCCAGGCAGTCACAAAGATGGGCTTTGCCTCCAAGGGACCCAGCTGAGCCAGCACAGAGCACGCTCAGCTGTTCCATTCCATGGGGGAGTGTCAGGGCTAGAGCCAGGATTGTGGGCACAGACAGCAAGGAGCTCACTTTGGCAAGAGGGAGAGGTCAGCAGCTTTGGTGTGTGCTCTGGCATTCAGGAGAAAAACCTACCTGCTTGCCCCACCACTTTTTTGGAACCAATCATGGTCACAGAGCAGCCAGACAAAGGCACTACACTTGTTCCACAGTGGGAGGGCAAGAGGACATCCAGGTTGTCCCACCTGGCCATGGAGGCTTAAAGGCTCTGGCAGCTAATGTCTGTCAGATCCCTCTGAGTCTCTGAAGAGCCCTTCTTCTGGATTTCCTGCCCAAAAGAAGTGAAGGAACTCCTGGCAACACAATCACATTGAGTTAGATGTTTCCAACCCTCTCTGACTCAGTCCTCTGGGATGGTCATGGTTATGCATCTTGCAGGCTCTCTGCTCCTCACAGTCATGGATTCTGACCCACTCCACCAAGTGCTGGTTTCAAAGTGTGGGTTATGTTTCTGTGTCTCAGTTGCCAAAGACTTTGTTGTGCCTTTTGTGAAAGCAACTGACAATGCCTGTGACCTCTCCTACACTTCACTGGAGCAAAGAACAACTTCACCAAACCACAGCCTGGATCTCACCTGTTGTCATTATCCAGAGCTCTGACTTCAGGGGGCACAGACTCCTTCCTTCCTGCCTTCCTTCCTGCCTTCCTTCCTGCCTTCCTTCCTGCCTTCCTCCTTAGATGAGAGAATATGTCTTTGAGATGTCACTTGGGACATGTTTTCAGCCCTAGCCAACTTCTGCTGAAACTTTATATGTGCACAAAGACATGCCCCAGCTTTCATTTCCATTTTAAGCATTACATCAGGCAGTGAAGATTTCTGCCTCTATGGTTATCCCAGAAAAGTCAACTTCTTCCCCTTTTGTTCCTATCTCTGAGCAAGGAGATACAAAAGACCTTGAAGCCACAAATAACACATGTTTTTCCCCCTTTAAATAGAGCTTTTCTTTGAATTTTGTAAAACTGCTTTTATTTATTCTAACTAGAACATTCCTGTTCTGAGAAACACTGCTTGAAGCTACCCCATACCCACTCAGTCAGTCTCCTGCAAATTCAGATTCCAGTGAAATTCGAAAATGACTCATTCTGGGTTTTGCTTTTGATTTGCTGCTGTCCTTCTCCACTTTTTTACACTGTGTTTTCCAAATACAATCTACTAAGGGTTGTCTTGTTTTCCCTGTAGGTTCCACCCCCAGTTCTGCAAAGCAGAGTACAGAACTCAGACCACTTTTCCAAGTTTGTAATTTTTCAAGGCACCACAAGGTCAGGATGACCTAGGAGACATTTTATTTCTCCCTTTGGGGCCTCTGACTTCAAGATCCCACAAACCTTTCAACATTCCTTAACCTTAGAAGTCTCAAAGCTCTCCTAAATGATACAAAGGAGATTCCTCAGGGTTTTTTTTCCTAATTTTTCTAAGAGTTCCAGGGGAAGAGCTACCATCTCTTATGTCCTTCTCTGCAGTGATATATAGACACTGAAGCAAATTTATGTGGCTCTCAGAATCCACAGATATCACACTGCTTTTTGAAAAACAGATTTCACCACTACAAACAAAGCCTGAAAATGCTATACCCAGAGCACTGGCATCTGTGGAAGCAGAACTATTTCTTCACATTGAGTAAACAAGTTTTTACACACCAAAGTAATTGCTCACTCCAGAGCTGGTCCTGGAGGGCCAAAGCAACCCATGTTGCTGCTCGCTCGGTGCAAACCCAGCAGAGGCTTTGGCACGGCTTCCCCACACAGGTGCCTGAACTGGAGCTCAGGCTTGAAGGGATTCTATTTAAGGCACAGCAGGGATTTCATGCTCTCCCTCTGGCTCCTCACATCCAGCTCCTGCCTTTGAAGGCAGCCCCTCTTCCCACGGTGGGAACAAACCCTGGAGGTGCTGCCACGGCACTGCCCAGGGACACTCAGCCCGGTGTCAGGAATGTGCTCCCAGGGGTGCCAGACACAGGGAGCTCAGGGAGCTCAGCATCCCTCGGGAGGCTCCCAGCATCTCTAGTGGAAGGGGAGCGGGAGCAGGAGCTGGCAGGCAGCCAGTAAATGTCTGTGGAAATCACCGTGAAACAAGAGCCCAAAATAGGTTTGCCATGTGGGACAGGCCAAGACATTACTTTGGATCCAGGCAATAGGTCTGTCTTCTTCCAGGAGGGAGTGAAAGGAGGAGAAATAGGAACTGGAAAGGAAAATAAGACTAGAGAAAATATCTGAATGAGATCTTCTCCAATAGGTAGGAGACCAAGGTATGGAATGTATGAAAAGATGGGAAGCTTATTGCTCCTGTCACACCATCCCTGTTTAGACTGGGAGTGGAGAAGGAAAGAAAGGGCATTCCCTTAAAAAATGTAATTGAGTGAGACATAAATCAAGAGTCAGTTCACTGGAGTAAATTAAGGTTGGCTGCTGTGAAGAGTGAGGAAGTGAAAACCTTTGGTTGACTGCCCAAGGGAAGGGAGGAGAGGAGATAAGATATGAGGTAGGTGATGAAAGGGATGCAGAAGCACAGAAATGTGAACAGGTTAGAGCTGATAAAATATTGTGCTCTAGGTCCTACTTTTCCTATTCCAGTGGCTTGGAAGTGTGAGACAGAGCTGACAAAAGAGCCTGCAACAAAGAGACAGAGACACCAGGACCACTTTTCAGTTATAAGCTTTTTCTTTTTTAGAATTCAAGCTTACACAGTTATCTATGCCCACTATATTCATAATTACATTTTAATATCTGCATACAAAAGCTATGTAAAAATTATTTTCTTCCCCAAATATACAAATTTTCTCTTTAGATAGTTTAAAACATTTGTGATCACAGATTTTTTTTAATATATTTTAGGCTGAAAAAATATTACCAATCTAGCATAACTCTTAACACTGTTTGCAAAAAAATACATCATCCAAGGTACTCTGTTTTTTACTGTACGGTGTAATGTTTGCCTTACCCTCAGGGCATGAAACTGATATAAAAAAATAAACCAAATAAGCAAAACCCACAAACCTCATAGACAAAGTAGTTAGTCCTCCCAACCAACTTCATAAAAACAAATAAACAACCCAAACCACCCTCCTCTTTAAAAAACTTATGAATTACTAATTTGATGTATTTATGAGCAAACTGAAACTGTAGAGTGCTAAGGAAGTAGGAAAAGAAAAAAAGAAATTACAGTATGTCAGCTAGTTCATGCCCTGATACTATCTTTACCAACATTAAATGTGTAATTAAATAAAGTGTCTTTTAATGTTTTACATTGTGCTCAGTAATTTACATAAATTTAATCCACACCTGGGTGCTGATGTAGATTTACATTTGATTGTCTTGTGCATAAACAAGGTTAGCTTTTAAAGAAGGTAAACTGTGCAATGGACAGTCACAAACAACTTATTACCTGCACAATATTGCTTTTTGAAGGCGACATCAGTCAATGTGGATACACACAAATAATGCATACTCTGCGTTTGCTAACATCTATACTAAAACTTTGTGATAAGGCCAAACCTTTTTTTATTTTGTTTTTAGTTTTAAAGCAAAAATATACCATAGTAAAAAAAAAACCAAAGCCAAAAAACAAACAAACCAAAAACGTGCTCACATCGTTTTGAGTCTTTAAGTGGAAAATAAATCTCTATCACACTAGAATAAAATTCTCTCTATAAAATTTAAATACAGATCACTTCATTACTATATCAAAAGGAAACGTCTGGCAATAATTTCCAGATGATCACAACAACAAGACACATTAAGAGGTTCTGTTGCCTCTTCCTTTGTGAAAAGATAAATGTTGAACACTTTCAATTGCTCTCACAGTGAGAGGAAAACGTTCCTTGTTTGTGGATTTTGATTCTGTCAATGAAAAAGGTTTAGCCTTAGGAATGCTGGCTACATCTCAAAACCATAAGACTGATTTTTAAAATTTATGATTCATGCAGCAAGAAGTCAATATGACACATACAGATTAGAGTTCCATAGCATAAAAATACATCACTAGCAATGACATGCTCTGCTTGTGATTAACAGCCCTCTCTTGGCAGATTTCTGATATAAATGGTCTTTCTGGACAGTTTTTTCCTCTTTCTGATACCTGCCTCTGAAGAAGCAAGCAGTCTGCTCAAGGATGATTTTGGACCCGGGAGGTCTAACTCTAATGTCTACATTTTGGCAGAATGTAAACAAAGATCATTAGCACGCACTATATATGTTATAATAAATATCACAACTTAACTGAGATTACACATGAAATGAGTATCTAAATGCACATGTTACTCAGGGCAATACCATGAATGGTGACCGTCAGGTTTGACAGGAAAAACCTTCTGTGTAAGACCCACATGTAGACCACAAAGCAAACACAGGAGCCATGTGGCACCAGCAGAAAGAAGACTCTGCACTGCACTGGACTGCACTGGAAAGCACAAGTTTGCTATTTCACTCAGAAGGCCAGTTACTACAAAGGGCACTGGTGTCTGCCACGGAGATGGTCAGTCTAGGGGCTCAATCCCACAATGGCTTGAGACCACTGATATTTAGAAGTAGGTCTTTGCAGAGCTAAGGTCAGTTAGTTTTGCTCTCACGATCACATAAACCAGCAGCCACACTGAGGAAGTAAAGGAAGTGACACAAAGTAAGACTGGCAGGAGATCAGAGGCCATTAGATGTCAGTACATCAAATCTGTCCAACTATGAGCTTGGCCTTAGTTTTCAGTAAGGGAATACTACTAACTCAGTCTGTTAATTAGTGCCAGACTCCAACTTAACCTGAAAAGCTAGAAAAACGTGTGGATGTATGTCCTTTCTGCTTAGAGCACTGCCAGAACTGTCTAAGTTGGTTGCCTGATTTTAGGCATTTCAGTCCATCTGCAATCACCTAAGGAAGGAGGCCTGATTTTCTGAACCCTGGCTAAGCACAGCTCCAAACTGCATTGGTATTTTGGAACAAGAAGCAATGTGATTCTTCATCTCCTGGGTCTCACCTGCAGCACAGTCAAAACCTTGAATGCCTACTCAAGCTCACATTAAGCTAAAAGGTGAGGTACTTGTACTGCCTTCAGGAGGAATTTCATGCTCAGATCCATGCCAGAACAGGGCTTCAAAAGACACGCACATTTCTCTTTTCTTTGCAAGCCACCGTGGGCATAGGCATGGATACCTAAGCTTTTCATATATTTGCAGCTTTGTAGATTTCTGGTACATGGCTGTAGCTCCCAGTGCTTTTCCTACCCTTTTCCCCCTAGATTTTGGACCAATAAGATAACCTTCTAAGACATATTACACTACATTCCTGAATTATTATTTAGTCTTGCCTCTTTAGCCAAGGACGTCTTATTTCCTTTTACCACATATCCTAGACATAATAAATATGGGGCTAGAAACTCAGGAGAGGCTCCAAATAGGCAGAACTAAAAGGGGGGATTACTTAACTGAATGCTCTCCTAATTGGACTCTCTTGTTAAATATGCTAATTTATTAAACTTATAAAATTGTAGAAGTCCTGTATCACATGTGCATTTTGCCATATTTGCACCTGGAGGCCTCCAATTCTGTTTTATATTCCTTGCTATATTAACTTTGTCTTGAAAGTGTGATGTTTTGTTTCTAGATTGTGAAGGCATCAGCGTAAGTAAGGGATTTTCTGAGTTCCCTTTATTACATGCTGTAAGTTCTCCATCAAGTCACCCCAAATCACCTATCCAAGGAGCCAGCTTCTTCTGACTCTTTGTCCCCAAGGCAGTGCTCTACAAGGAATTTGGAGAGAGATGTTGTTTAGGCACACTGGCCAACACAGCCAACAAAAGAAGTTCTACACCAAATATTTAAAAATTAATCTCCAATGGTGTGTCTTCACTGCTACCTGCAAAAGGACTCCTAAACACCCCAATGTGTTTCATGTTCTGACAAAAAAACCTCTAAGTGATAATATTAGTACTCACAGCTCATCACAGGTGCATATGGTATCAAACAACAGGGAGAATAAGATTCCACATCCCTAAAAATGTGCCCAATAGCACTCCAAATGTTTTATCAATGATGTAGGGAAAGAAGGGTAGAAAGAATTTAACTCCTGACACACATATATCGTGTTCCATCTATAAGTTTTCCTGAGTATCCTGTTTTTATGAGGGGATAAGCACATATGGGTTCAGATATGGGCCATGAGCTTTGAAAGTCAACACATCCACTCTAACAATGCCTACAGCTTGCTGGGCAAATGGGTCAATAAATAGCAGGGAAAGAAACTGGTACAAATCAATGCACAACATGAAAGAATGTAGGGTATGAGGCAGTGCAAAAAACATGAACTAAATCTCTGGTTCCCAGGAAGAACAGAAAGATGTTTTAGATGTGTCATACAAATTAAGAAGATGGTTTAATATCAAGTTTATAAAATGCAGGGACAACATCCCTGAACGAAGATGGTGACAGAGAGAAACCTCTACCTACAATGTCCTCATCACTGGCCTCCAAACATTCCAGGACTGGGAGTACTGGCTTGCAGACTTCGTCAGCAGGACATTTTGTCATTGCTCAGTTTGGTTTCTGCTAGTGCAGTTAGTGGAAATAAATTAAAATAATCAAGAGAGCATCTAGCCTAATGAAACACATACAGACACACCTGTAGGGAGGGAGAATTCAGCTGATCCACACGCACACACACAGGGCAGAGTCAGAGAAAGAGAGAGAAAGAAGATAAAAATATGGAAATATGTATAAGATATCTGTTGAAGATTTGCAATTATATATATATAAAATTATATATATATATGTGCATATAAACTTTATATATATATATATATATATAAAACAAAGGATTACTGCCGAGCAACACTATTTGTATTACTGGGATAAAGCTCTACAGTCTTGAGTGTTGTTAATAACACAGTTGGTTTCTGTCCCATCTGAAGGTCACCCCATATATTTCATTCTCCTTGTCCTCATTCTGTGAGCCCTCATATCCCTGAATAACTCTGAGACACTGCCTGCTATCCTGACACAGAGCCTTCTCCCTCAGAGTGATGGATTTTCCTCATACCTCAGAAACAGCAGACCCCTCCACTATCAGGAGCACCTCAGAGGATCAAATTTCCCTCCTCATTCCAACAAACCTTCCAGTGAAATTATCTGGAGTCCAAATTTAGTAACTGAAGATCTCAATAACTTATACACATGGAAAAAAAAAAACCTCAGTCCCTTTTAACACTGCATTATTTTAAGTACTTGATTTATGGGGCACAGTTCAACTGCATCTGCTGGAAAAAACCTCAGAGAATGATGGGATCATGATGATGAAGAAGATCCTAGATCATAGTGGTAATTCTTACAATAGAAACAATCACAAAGACCAGAAATTTCGTATTATGAATTGGTCAGTTGTACCCTGCAAAAGGAGGTAATACAAGACAGAATTGTCAGGGTCAAATTAACAATAGCTGTTTTAACTTGAAGGCAAATTAGTTTTTCTGCCACTTCAATCTCTCTCCCCTGTTTTCCAGGCAATGATGGGTGTGAGCTGGTGACCACGCAAATGCTGGTGAATGAGATTGGTCTGTTTGTATTTTCACTGTTAAGCTGTCAAAGCACTCACATCAAAGGACTGAAGAACAAATTGCAATAGTCACAAGTACCTGCATTAAAGGGATGTTTTCATCCATGTGTATACAACTGCCCCCCAGCAACCCCAAAAGAAAACCCAAACAAAACCCCAGCCCTGTCTCAAGAAACAGAAGACCACGAAAGAAGAAGAACAAACAGGTGAGAAGAGCTGGGCAACGGGATGAAACGACAGCCAGTAGTGCGACGGGGGTGTGGAGAACCACTTGAGTCTCTCTAATCCTCAAACACTTCCAGGAACAACGGAGGGAATAGTTCTGTGGGGCACTCCACCTTCATGTGCAGGAAGCGGCTGGCATGGCAGGCTCCGATCATTCGCAGGTCTGTCACTTTCATCAGCAGTTTTGGCCAAAAGTGTGCAACATGGTGTTTTCTGTAATTAATGTAGTGTTCGAATGCCAGGAGGAAACCCTCTTGACACTTTTCTATTCTCTCGACACAAACAAGGCCTGGGCGATCTGTAGATACAAAGCAGCAGAATTATCATTCTTACTTATTTGCTTTAATAAATACCTGATCATAAATAAGGGAAAAATAGGATGATTCTGATGCCAAGAAAGAAAGGAGAGAGACCTGGGACATTTCTGTCTCTGCCACTAACTTCTTTCACTCCAGCCAACTCACTTGCTAGTACTATCCCTGTTAAAAGAAGATATGCCTTCCTTTCCTCATCATTTGCCTGCTTTGCCCACTTAGAGTGTAGCTGCTTGGGAAGTGTTTCCTTACAGTGTCTAGATCAGATCCCTGATTTCAGCTAAGGCTTCTATCTACATTTTTCTGTAAAACAACTAATAAAGAAAAAAAAATCATTGTCAGATATCTAAATTACAGTTCTTTTCTATCTGTTTTTCTACAATCTGACCAATGGTTTGATCATGCTTTGATCATGCTTTGATCACATGTGAGCTGTTATGGAGCATCAAGGAACAAATAAGGCCAAAAATCTGTATGTCTCAACTGGCACCCAGACGGGGACTGGGAAAGCCCCTTTCACAATCAATTTCTCAGGAGACACTTCTGGGAAAGCAGATCCTTTCTGAATTGCCTTCAGAAAGCCCTGCTCCTGTATCACTGTGTAGGGACCTAAAAAGAAATCAAAATGTTTTGATGGGGAGAATGAAGTGCTGTGTTGTGATTAATGTGGAAACCTTTTTATCTCAGATGCAGTTAATGCTTGTAAATCACTGATTGTGTATTGTTATCCAGTGCCCAATCTTCAAAGCCATCTTAAAATAAAATCTTGCCAAATCTGCCACTGCCCAAGAATGGAATTTCCTCTTTGGGCTGGCACAATCACTGGAAGCATATTTGAAAACATACTCAAATTGAGAAGGTTAGAAACTCTTTGGAAATCATAGGAAGTTGTCTGTGCTGCATTTCTAGCATGACCAGTTGCAAATGGTCCCAGTTAGGGAAACAGCACAGCTCGTAATTGCCCATTAGGAAGGAGTGGTGCTGTTAATAAGGAAAACAAGAGAGTAGTCAAACTAAACATATTAGACTGGTGGAAATGTGTATGAACACCCAATGCATGACATTACTCAGTGGAAGAGGGAATTTATCATAAGGACCAGTGTTGCTAAATTATCCATTTTTCATTTAAGGCAAACTGGCTCAGAATCAGAACTGATTTCTTCTTGATGATCATCCCTGGCTCATTCCTAAGTGCCAAACTGAGCAAGGTGTGTTACCAAAACCACTTTTATGTCCATCTCTGAACACTCTGAGTTTTTTTCCTAGTGCTCACCAAAATAAGTCACTGGGGATTTGAGAGAAAATTTCTCCCACATTACTCTAGTCAGCACTACAAGATCTAACCTATCTTATTTGTTTTGCAAAGGGGCTTGTGATAAAGACCAAAGAGTTTCAAAATTGTTTGGAACCAAATATATTTCTGTTCTCACCTGATGACATGAGCAGAACAGCCTGAAGAAGGGCAACCTCGGTGTCATCCAGGTTAAATGAAGAAAGAGACATGCCCAGGTCAAAAATGGCATCAGACACTACGCCAAGACCCCCATTTTTCAGCTGGCCCCTTGTCACCGCCATCTCCCCATTTAGTGTTAAAGTCTCACTCTCGGGGTCGTAGCGAACTGCTGCTCGGAGGGACATGATCTCCATACAGCAGCCTTTCAGAAGGATGATCTGGTCTTCACATGGCAGCTGCAGAAATTATAAATGACAAAGAAACACCCCGTTTGTCAAACTGAATGGCTTTTACAACTACAATAAATCCACGAGCACAAGGCTGCAGTTCACAGCCCAGGACACTGCCCTGCATAGTGCAGCTCCCCTCCAAACACACTGCTCTGCACAAACCCCCAGGATCTGTGTTCCTGCCTTCAGGAACTGCCAGCAGGTTAACATTCCCTGGTTAGCATCCCCACACACCCTTAGGAAATCTAGCAATAACACAGCTGTTGGCTGTCAGCTTAGAATTTATTACAGCAGAATAAACTATAACTGGGGCTGGTGTAGACCTCAGCCATCTCAGTTAAATTCACTACCAGCCATACTTATTTCTTACCTGACCAGAGGAAAAGAAAGACATTTGGGAGCATCTGTAAGAGTGGCCTGTGTTTTAAATAAAAGGAACTAAATAAATATTTATATCTAGAGGATATACCTCAATCAGTGGAGCAGTAATTCTCACTGCCCATTTTAACAACAGAGAATTTATTTATCTATACTTAATCTAGTAAGGCTGTTCTCCCTGAGCTCCCTACATTATTGCTGGACAGATGGAAAATCTATGGTATAGCTATAGCTTTTATGCTGGTGCATGAGCTGTGATCTTCAGGGCACGTGCCTTTTCCATGCCACCAACTGTCCAAATTGTTAGATGTAGGTTCTATATTTAGAGAGTACAACCAGGATGCTGACACATGAGCAGAACGTGTTCTATAAAGCATGTCTTTATGTTTTCATAGGTTGTTCAATGATAACAAAACCCACCAAGACAATTTTGAGACTGTACACGAACAGCAACATATGAAAGAGCAACACACTTCTATTTGGCTTGAAAGGAGGCAAAAAGCCATTTATTTTTGATTTATATATAATTATTATATTTACCTGTTTTGTAATTCAAAAATGAAATCCCCATGAACTACGGGTTTGCACTTACTATAGGTTTACAATGGTGTACTTGCAAAGCAAGTGCATTGATTTGGTGGGAAATGATGCAGAGCTGCTTAATGCAAGTGGACAGCAGTTCCCTGTTAGAGAAAAGTTTTAAGCACAAAGCTAGCCATGGTCAGGAAAGTGAGTTGAGTCATGCAGCTACTTTCCCAGCAATGCCAGCTTCAGGTGCAAAGTGTTTAATACACAAATACACAAGAAAATTCACTCATCCTGTTCAGAGCAAATCAGTTTCCCTACAGACCCTCAGCTCAGCAGCAGTGTGGGGAAGACAGCACAGGCAAAGCAGCAGTGTTGCTACCCAATGACAATTCCACTGTTTGGCAGCAGAGACTGAAGTAGGGAAAGAAACAGAGTTTAAAAAAAAATTAAAACAAGAATAGATATGTGAGAGGAACCACGAAGAGATACTGGAATAAGCAATGGCAGTGAAAAAAAGGACATGAAAGAAAGGGAGAAAGGACAAGAAAAGAGAAATGAAAAAAACACCAAGACTTTAAGTAGAAGGAAGAATAGTAGAAAAGAAACAGATAAAATATAAGTAGAGAAGATGTTTTGTGATGCTTCAGCTGTTTTATTAGTGAGCCATTAAAATAATGAGGATTCCTCTTTCTACTTGGTCCTTCTTAAAACTTCTTTATGGTAGTGGTGGTCTGACTATGCCTGTCCTTCACCTGCTTTCCTAATTCTGAAGGATGCATGGGACACCTGTTTCACAGATGCCAGACCTCAGGTCTTATCTGCCAGTAGCAGGAGTTACCAGAGACAGGAGTCTTGAACATCAGTTCTACTCCCAGCTGTGCAGATTTTAATGCTACCTACACTCATCACTTGAGTGCTGCTACCAGAGCATCTTCCAGTACCAGGATCAACAAATGTGACTGAACCTCTGCCATGTGTTGTCCTTTCCTCTCTCTGCAGGGAGAAAGAGCACAAGGCAGGAACCTGAAGTGCTCACCTCTGCAGGACACATGTGCAATACAGCATCATGGAATTGAGCTGAGCTGAGTGACCTCAAAGAGTATTTACACAGCTTCACCTACTGTGGAACCACTGATGGCTTGACATTTAAAACTCACATTATACTTACTACATTCTCCCCAGTCTTCATCCTCTAAGCAGAAAGAAAAGCAGAAAGGAAACAACAGGAGAAATGCTGAGAAGCAAATGAAGTTTTCCTTATACTTTGATTACTCTGGGATTGGATACCTGTTTTGAGGCAGGGGCCAATGGGTGCACACAAATTAAGCTGGGCACTCACAGTGCTTTGCTGGCTTCTGCATGTGTCCGAAGATGTGAAAAAGAAGGAAAAGTAGCCATGAAAATATAAGTGGCCATGGATGTTTCCTGTCATGTCCCTCTTTCATAGAGATTTACTACATTCTCAGACGGCTTCTGGAATTAAGAACTGAGTTAATGTTTAAATGCTCTGCAGGTCCTATGGAAAAAAGGAGTGGTTTTTCCTGTAAAAAATCTACAGCCCACACAGTGTTGCTCCTAAGAAAAAGATATGGGTTAAAAATCATAATGGAAACAAAGTTAACCGGAGGGTGCCCCTTCAAGAAGGAGTAAACATTTGTCATTTTCTTCATGCTACAGCAAGTGCTATATGACAACTCGGAGGACAGCTGTCCTACTCCTTTGTGTTCACGAGGAGTTGTCCCTCACCCTGCCTTTAGATTTTGCAGTATATGGGCAGGTGTCAGGTTTACACAGTGACTCAGCTGTAAACAACACCTGTCCAGCTGAGCCATAAAACATACAGAGGTCAGGCTCAACGATGCCTTGACTTTTTCATCCATGCTTCCTGCCTAACTCTGACGCAAGTGGGCCCACGGTAGCCAGGAGGGGTAGGAGATGAGCATTGAAGTCTGTGTGTGACTGGCAGAGCTCTCCACATTAAAAAGACTATCTTGGTATGTCACTACAATTTCCCACTAACAAATGCCAGATCAGAGAAGACAGATTCCCTCAGACACTAAATGCTCATGATCTATGGACATATTCCTTGTGTTTTAAAATCTTCACATTTGGCTACTATTTCCTGCTTCCTCGACTGATGGTGCCAATGCAGAGGCTGTCCAGGGTGAGGTATTTACACTATGACAACTATTGATAGTTACCTCTTCTTGTTCTCTACTTGCCAGAGGACATATATAGCTCTCCCTGACTGACTTTGAAGAAAAGCTGCCAGCCACAGTAGAGTAAAATTTTATGGCTGCCTTACCCTTCCTTCCTGGTAGTGTGTTGACGTCAAAGGGTGCAATGGAAGGCGTTCCTGCTGATGGAAGGGGGGTTGGAAGTGGATGATCTTTAAGATCCCTTCCAACCCAAACCTTTTTATGATTCTATAAAAATTATTTAGATTATTAAGACTGAAATATTATTTCAGGCTGCAGTTCTGATACCATTTATTAAATTGGAGAAAAAAAAATCAGCCATTGCATCTGGTCCTTCAATAAGAATGATACCTTGGTACAAATGAGATCAGCGTAAGGCCTCTGTATCCCTAATGTGTGACCAAGCCTTTGAGTCTATTTACTGTACATTTACATGTGAGTATACACCTGGAATGACAATCCATTACTTTCACAGACTCTTTTATGCACAACCTCCCCATTCAGGAAACCCAAGCCTAGAGAACCCAATGACGCAAGTGCCACTCTTGGACAGGGGTGCTTTCCTGAATTTTAAGTATTTTTTACTGTGTAGACCCAACTCTACAATACTGCACCTGCCAAGTAACTACAAGATACATAGGGAACCATGTGCTGGAAGATTTTATTAAACATATCAGAAATGCTTCTAGACAGTATCTTTTTGTTCATTTGTTTTGTTCAAGGCCACCTCAAAGACATATCTGAATCCCTAACAAAGCACAATAACTTCCAGATTAACAAACTCAGGATTTCAGTAATCACAGGAAAAAGAAAATTCATGAAAATACAAATTATTCTCGTCCCGTCAATTTTGAGTGTCTTTAATTTTTTAAATTTTAGACACATTGAATTTTTAAGTTGCATGCCAGAGTATTTTGAGTAGTTTTTAACAACAGGCATATAAATGAGGAGTGCAAGAAAGTCTTCTTACCTCACAAAACATAGGCAACTTTTTGGCAAAATCCACCACTCTTGTAATCGCTGGTGTGATAATTTTTGTAAACTGGCTGAAGGCTTCTAAATCCACTTTCCCACCTTCTGGGGCATTAACTATTGGTGCCTGCCCAATATCTTCTGGCTAAGGATATAAACAAAGATATTTAAAGGAGCAGTCTGTCTCAGAGCAACTATTTTATACTCCAAAAAGTCCTGCTTGGTATGGAAGATACGCTAAAATAAAAAGCAACACTATTTGCTTTATAAGTAAAGTCCACTTAGATCACAAAATGTGAATTCATTTGTAAGGCATTTGTGAAAGAGGTTGACTCCACAGAGAAATGGGTGACTGGTATGCTCCTACCCTCTCTTTGTGGACAGCTGGACTGTTGTGCACACAGTTTCTTCCTTATGTATTTTATGGGTGCACCACATGCATCTTTTGCTTAAAAACATAGGCACATTTTTCCTTACATGAGCTGAAAGCTCTCAAGTTTCTCTAAAAGCAAAGAGACTTGAGGAGACTTTCTTACCCCTGAGAAGATGCTGCAAGCTTTGCAGAATTAGGCTCTTCTGCCCACTCAAAGCTCGGAAAGGCTCCCCAGAAGAGATTGCCAGGTATCACAGCCCCCACCCCCCCCAGGCAATTGCCAAGGCCAGTTTCCAAAAGGCTAAAACAACTTATGTGCAAAGCTAAAACAACTTGTGAGCAAGAACAGGCTAACCTAAAGGTGCCCTGGATAATGTAAATAGAATTTGAACTCATCTGGGTAAAATGTTGTTTGAAAATCGCCTGTTGCATTTCAGCTCAAGGCTTCTCCAAATGAAAAACAAATCATATTTTGAGGATTTGAATAGGAATATACAATGAAATCATTTCAAGCAGAATCTGTGATGAGTGTTTTTTTATTCCAATTGCAGTTGAACTTGTTCACCTGTTTTTTATGCAGCTGGTCAATGTTACCATGTATTTTAAAAAGAGGCACATCAAAGCTGTTTTGTTTGTTAAGTGTGGCTTTGCAATTACAAAATACCTACCAAACACGATGCAGAGGTTTCATTCTGTTCATATTAAGGTCAAAAACTAGATAAAATCCAGAGAAGCAGACCTTTAAGACCGAGGGGCCCCTTGACATTTATGAAAGACACTTAAACAAGAGAGGTGCTGAAGGTGCTGTCTGTAATAAAAACTTGTGTTCAAGCAACCACTTTTTTTAAAGAAACACATCATAAAAGATCCTTCCACAGCTCTGTAACCAATCTGAATCCAAATCTAACTTCTTACAAGAAAAAACTCAGCAATGTGTTAATAAAGCAAGCACCAATTGTAAAGGAACAATGAAGAAGACTGGGCTCAATTATCTGATGGTTTCTACTAAAAAACTCAAATAAACTAATTTCTAGGCTCTCTCCCTCCCTGAATCTTGGGTAACTAAACCACATTGTCTGTGTGCTCATGATAAACAACCTTCATCGCTTCCAAGCAAAACGACCAAATGCTTAAACCCACGCGAACTATTGTTATGGAGAAAAAGAAAGAGCACAGCATTTTCTCGGGAAAGGCAAAGCAAGTCAGGAGAGCCAGCTAAAGCTAACACACTGGAGGGGAGCCCTTTCCACCTAACTCAACAGGAGAAGAGGTGCAGACCCCAATGAAATCCCTGCTGTCAAAGAACCAACCTCAGCCACATAAGGACAGATCCATAGGTCCTGGGGCAGGCTGTCAGCTTCTCCTGCTCTTCAACAGCTCATTCTTAGCCCAAACCTCGGGCTCCCTAGGTTTTATCCCAAACCTGCTGATACCTGAAGAACAGCACTCCTATCTAAGCAACCAAAAGTACTACTGCAGCTGCTTCTTGATCTGCTCACACCTTGCTCTGCAACACCCCTGGGAAATGCCCTCTTGCTTCTTGCCAGTGACGACTGGCTGTGGTTTCCTGGCTGTAGAGTACTATGAACACAAGCCATTCATATAGAAATTTAGATGATGTCACTGGAATTAAAAAACCCCCAACATTAGAAAAGAGATCAGCTGCTTTGAATACATAATTTCTCTTAGCAATTCAACAGTTGAAATTCCCATGGTGAATTATGTAGTGGGAGCCTAGGCTTGCAAAAAGATGAGTGTGCTCTACCTGATTTGGTATACACTGACTGTTAAAGACCCCTGTGTATTTCTGAAATGTGTCTCTAATCCCTCTTTTGTGTGGTACAAGTATTTTGCATTCTGCACTTATTTCCCTTAAAAATCAATCTAGAAAAATCAAAGAAATCCTTTTTTAAGGTCAAGCATCACAAATCACCATTTATTTTCTGACTCTTATTTGTAGGATGAAAATCTAAGTTGTTTTGTAAGCTGCAATCCCAATGATATGTATCATCCTGTTCTCACTGAAATTAATTTTCTTTGCTTAATTTATTCTCAATAATGTATCCACCATTAACCAAAAGAGCCAAAACCCCTGAGTTATCAACAAAAAGTACCAGCTTTCATCAAGAACTTCATATTGTCTTAACACTTTCAGTATGTTTTACGATGGTCCCTAATAAAGACAACTATCTCTAGATAGAATATATTTTAAAAATACAGTATGCATTATAGACTGCTTCTGTTCTCAATCAAGAGTGAAACTATTTTTCTGCTTTTTCTTATCATAGCAGAATAAAAGTATCCAGCTGAGTAAGCCTTAACATAGCAACATGCTGTTTATCTTTTGAAATACGTGGTCTGATCAAACACTGAGGTTCAGGCACGAAAAATGAAGTAATAACTACGCAAAATCATCCTTTTTTTTTTCACAAACATCAGTACTCTGGCAATGAAATCTCTTTGAGGTTGCAATGATGGGAAGGCCCTGCAGAAGAAATAACAGAACCTGTCTCCAAGAGCAGTGTACAAGGCTGCAGCCCTTACCAGAAATTTTCTTTTCTGCTTCCAGTGGCTTCCTTGTGCATTGGTGGCCACATGTGCTTCAGTAACAATTTTGATGAGCTCCCATTCCTCATCTGTTGGCTCTGGTTTGTGCCCAATGGTTTTCTGCAGCTCTTCCCGACGTCTCTTCTCTCGATTTTCTTCTATCAGCTTCCTCTTTGCCAACCTCTTGCTGTCATCCAACACCACTAGCAGGGGCAAAAACATACAAAAATGGCAGGAAACACTTAAGACTGTCAGAACTATGGTCTTTTCTGTGCCTGAGGTACCAGTTGCTTACAAAGACTTTAACTAACCAGTAAGGAAGTACCTTGACAAGATCCACAGTTGAGACAGCTCTCTTACTTCTCCCTTCAAACTTCATTTTCTCAGAAGCCTGGATAGCAAAGAATGACTTACCCTCCTGGTAATGCTTTGTATACTGCCACTGCCCTCAAAGGGTTGTTCCACCAATAAAACTAATATGCAAAAGCTTTGTGAGGTGTCCAAGTGCTCCTATAACAGACTTGGAGAAATCCATATTGGGAAAGATGCACTTCTGTTTTCTTTAAAGTCGTATCAGCATGCTCACACTCACTGCTCTGAAGTGCAGAACATGTTCTTGGATGCCAGCAGAAGGTAACATGGATTGGAGAAAGTGGGAGCACTCATTCACAGAAGGCTCCTTTGCCTGAAGTATGACATATACAGATGAACTTGCCTTCGGCTCTTTCCCTAATCCCCACAAAGTAGTGCTCCTGTAGAGCCCCATTACTTCCAGTGACTCCAGACACACAGGCTCCAGGGCTGCTCTGCTCACCACTTCACTAGTATCTAGCCCCTCTTCTGAAGGTCTACCTGGCCACAATGGAATTGTCTCCTTTATTCTATTTCCCTCTAGACAGAGGGCACTGTTATACATTACATTAACAATGAAAACACTAAATTAGACTATTCTTCTGTTGTTTACTGGGCCTGTTTTCCTGTCAGTTCTTCTGCAAAGGATTATACTAGCAACAACCATGAAGGCACAAGGGGATTTATATGACTTCTGGGGGTTTTATGTGGCTTCCTCCCATTTGTAGTAATTGAAGTTATTGGTGTAAATGCCTGTGCAACAGCAGGAAAAGAAGACCCCTAAGGATAAATCTTACAGCCATATTTTCTAGTTCTTTAGAATGAGACTCAAAATCTTTGCAGCAGAAAACTTCTTCAGGGCTAAAAATAAAACAAACAACTGCAGGATGACTCATACAATGACATTCAATTTCGCATCCTCCAGAATTTTCTAAACAAGATGTTTTTATCTCAAGCAAAGTGTCCATCCAGATGCATTTCTCCCTCCTCTCCTCCAAAGAGTGGACATTTCTATTGTTACTCAGCTTGCTAAGACCAGGAGAAGGGGCAGCCTGATGGAGGATAAACAAAAAAAATACAGCCCTGTGAAAGTGGCTTAATGCAACAAGTGCAGTTCCCTGGTATTATTAAAACCAGAAAAGGGCTGGCAGTTCTACTTTACTTTAACAAGCTTCATCAATCAACATACTTTAAGCAACACAGACACTGAAAAAAACATAAAGAAAACTAGGAAAATATACTTACAATCTGTTGCCATGCCAACAAAGATACATTTTTTGAAGCGACATTCCTGGCACTGATTTCTTGTTACTTTGTCTATCACACATTTTCCTTCATATTTACAGGAATAGGTTGGATGGAGGTTCTTCTGAATGGTTCTTCTAAAAAAACCCTAGGTGCAAGAAATAAATACATTGGAAAGCATTAGCACTGAGCAATTTTTAAAAATTGGGAGCTAAATGGTTTGTTAGGCATGTACCTAAGTATGCAAGATAATACACTTCATTCCCTGAAATTCTCAAAGCTCTCAAACCAGTTTTATAGTGTATGGCCTTCTGATTTTCCTTAACAATTAAAAGCATACAGACACCTTAGATAAGTAAAGGTGCAAGCAATGCCATCTTGAGGCACAAATACTGTGTACGTATCTTCTTGTAGTCTTAGCCCCTTTTCAAACTCCGTAATAATTTTGAAGGATATTAAAAGGCATACACATAGTTTTAATTAAAAAGCAGCTTCTGCAAGTAGTAAGAATGGTGGTGTGTTTGTGCTATTAAAGGATTGAGGACAAACAGTTCCACTCCTTTATTTCCATAAAAGCCAAGTAACCAACCAAATTTGGGCAAGAAAAAGATTTTGCAAATATAGTCTACAGAATTTTGAACTTGGTTCTAAACTCTAAGGACCCCTAATTTATAAATTATTTGTATTTCTGAGAAGCAGATTTAATTTGTATTTACCACAGAATTTCAAAAGCCCCATCACCACCAATGATTCATCCATCTATCTATCTATCTATCTATCTATCTATCTATCTATCTATCTATCTATCTATCTATCTATCTATCATCTATCTATCTATGTCTTATCATAATACAGATCTTTATTGCAAATTTAAACAGATCCTAAGACCATAGAACTAATGCAATCCACTGAATTCACTCATTCAAACACTCCATAAAACCTTGCTATAGGTAACAAAATCAGATAAAACTTATCTCTGAACATCATGAACAAAATCCTCATATTAATTTCAACATGACTATTCTCACTGACTTTTTACAAGGGCTGAATAAACTCCCCAAGACTGCAAGATATGAACAAGATAGGCTGTAAAGCAGAAAATTTAGACTTCACTTTAATTTCAAATTTCACCATTATTTGAGATTGTCTAAATTCAGCAATGCAGCTCGGGATTACCTTGACACAGAGAACACACTGACACTCTGGTCCTGTTTGACTGAGGCTGCTCAGAATGTCTTTGGTTTTAGTCAAAACAATGTCAAAATTCAAGTGAGAGTTTACTTTATGAATAGTCTCTTCAGCTGGGATTTTGTCTAATGAATAGTCTCTTCACTTCAGTAGGCAAAAGGTCTGTTTTTAAATCATGTTAAATAATACCCAGTAAAATCTCACAGCAGTGCGCAATTTCTTTTAACACAGAATGTTGAATTAACATGTACAGATAAGTCTGTATTTCAGCTTGTACTCCTCACTCCTGTGAAGACAATGAGGAGCCTTGTCCTCATTAGAGTTTTATCTTACGAGGTTCAGCTTGAGCTAAGACTACAACTCTTTCTTCTTTAATTACGTTAAGACCTGAAATGTTAATTAAACTGAGTGGCATAAAGCTTGTGCGTGAGCCTTTGCAAGACTGGGACCAGTTGTGTTAAGACAAAATCCATGAAATCACAGGCAAGATATCCTTATGTGGGGTTTGGAATAAGGCTCAGACTCTCATCTCATGAATGCCTGGTTTTGGTTCTGTTCTCAACCCTGTAATGAATTAGTAGAGACAGGATCTGCTCCACTCCTTCCTGAAGACCTAAGATGGCTGCGGACAACCAGAGTCACAGGGTTGTCAATAGTTACGGCAAGAGATGGAAAAATCTCTAATGAATCTCAGTGAGTGAGCTTCTGTTTTCTAAACCTTGCATGAGACTTAATGTAGCTGCAGCTTTATGATGGCAAGGGTCTCCATCACCTCTGCTGGGACACTCCATTTCACCTTCTCATTTCTTTGCATTTCTCAGAAAAATTTTGCAAAAAATTTTCTTTATTCATCTCTAGATACATGTTAAGGGAAGTTGCTCTCTATCCAAACACTTCACCATAGAAATGTTATTCTCATCAATAAAAGAAAGCACATGGTATTGTAGGCCGTAACTCTTTTAACTCTTCCTAAACTCCTTTACTACACATCTATATAGCAGTAGATGCAATGGGTAAAGTCTGGAAAAACATTTCAGTGATGTCAGAACTCACTGTTCATTTATTTGGGTTTAAATTCCTCACAATTTACTCTTCAGAAATCATGTGTGAGGATGCTTTGTTTATGAAAGCATTTGCCAAAGCAAATCTTTGGTTGTCAGCCCTGATTATGCTTGTCACAAAACTAAAGTGACTTTGAGTGGAAACAACTGGTAAACATCAAATTAATTGAAAATTGATTATATATATTGTGTATTGATAAAACATATAACTTCTGCTGTATCATACAACTTGAAATGTGTATGCAGCTCCTCCAAGAAATTAATTACTTTTTGCAAATTGTCATCTCAGTTCCTTTTGCGCATAAGCATTATTTTAAACTGTATATCAGACAAAAGAACTGTATGTGAAGATAAAAGCAGATTAGTATGCTATGTCTCTGAAATAGCTGGTAGGCATAAAAAGAACTACTTGACTTGATGTAATGAAAACCCTAGCAGGAAAGCTCACAATAGATACAGTTGTTAAGCTGGGAGCCAAGTATTCTTCATAATGCCCCCGTGCTGCTTACTTCCCATTCTATCTGAATTAAGTTGCATCCATACATGTTATGTATTGTTATCATCAAGTATTCAGGATGCAAATGTGTAAGAATCACTTGTGCAGCTCCACAGTTCTTTTTAAAGATATCAAGTACTTTTTAAAGATATGAAGTACTTTTTCATACTTTGTATGTAAGTATATGTATAAAACCATTATGAATATTACCTTGAATCTCTAGACGTACGATATTTACATCTCCGTGCATTTCATAAATGTAATTTAGGGCAACGATGTAAAACAAAAAGATATACTTCAACACAAGAGTTACTGTGATGAGGAGCTCTAAAGCCAATCCAAACCCAAAATCTCAGATCAAAATGTTCCAGACTTTGTGGGTGAACAGAATGTGGCTTTGTCTCATGACACTAGCCCAAGACATGTGTGGTCCCATTTGTTTAGAAAAACCTTTTTTTTTTTTTTATTTTCTGCAGGAAAAGCTTTCTTACAGAATCTCAAGCTATTCAGGCAAATTCATGGCAGTGAAATCATGAAAGATGTGCCTGATGGTGTTACTCCGTTTTTTTATTTACTTGCCCAAAGCAATCTCTTTTTAAGTTTAATTTTGCATGTAGTCTTGGAGAATCATTTTAGGGCTGAAAGCACATTTCAATATGCTTAAGTTAAAGAAGTCAAAATCTTTTAAAAACTATTTTAATTGGGTGTCAATGCTTCCCAAATTGCTGGATGTTACTGTAGTATGAGCATGTGGAAAGGATTTTGACTTTTGTTTCTTCACAGGGATGGTGAGAGGCACTGGAACACTGCTAATCACTACACACTCTTCATGGCCGTGAGCAGAACCTTAGCTAGTGCATAAACAGCTTCAGTGGAGTAGCTGGAAACATGTTGATGTAACCTGGCTGAGAACATGGCTGAAGAAACATTAAAAAATGAAAATTCAAAAGCTAACTGTTAAACAGCAGCAACAACAATCTAAAATTCTTGTTTTCTTTTCAGAAGCAAACACGGCAAAAACCAACTATATTCCTTATGCATATGAAGAGCAGCAGCATGACCAGATACCGCTTATCATCAGTACTGGATGTACTTATTAGCTTCTAATCTGTCTTTACTTGATTTGACAGCACGGTTCAGGAAGTCTGTATAATGGAGGAGCTGGAGAGCTATTTCTGATTCCCACTTTCCCATCGTGCCATTTACCTTGCAACCTTCGCAAGTGATGCAGCGATAATGATATCCGGTGGCTTTGTCCCCGCACACTACACATAGCTCATCCTTGTCTAAGTAACTGGGTATATACCCTGCAAAGAAAAAGAGGATATGGTATGTAAACTTCATACAAAATTATATGATACATTTGATATAAAAAGATTGTATTAAAATCCACTGCAGATCTTTTCTACCAGTGCCGTACTCCTGAACTCACTGAATTTCCTGAATAAAAGTTTGTACTGTGTTACAGACTTAATTAACACAGTCTATAAGATCTTCTATTCTTCAGACTGACTCAGTGTCTACTGGTCAAGAGGGAGAAGTTGGAATATGATTTCTCTCTCCTGAGTGAAATACTACATCAGAAAATATTCATTACTTCAAAATATTTGATGTGAAATAATAAAATAGCAGTGAAGGCATACAATGTACTTCTGTTCTATGCATCAGAAAAAACCTCAATATACTTGTACACCGCAGATGACACCCCAGGTTTCAGTGTGAGTGGGGGACATGGTAGTAAGAAATATTTACCGACAGATGGTTTGTTTCAAAGCAGAGAGGTACAAGCAACATATAGCCCAAGTTGTATTGATCATGCCTGACCTAGATGTGTTCCACAGGAATACTTAATGTAGCCTGAATTTAAAGCAAAAGATGCAGACATTCAAATATGTGTGTGTGTGTGTGTGTACATGTACGTGTTAGAATGAAATTTTCTCTTCTGAAGTGGTTTACCAGATCCAGCGAGTGAAAAATATTCCTGCTGTGAAAAAAATTGGCAATGCTTGGCTCTTTTCCACAAGGACATTTGTTTTGAAAACACAAACATATTTTCAATTTGAGCAAAAAACCAAAACAATACTGATGGCAAGCAAAAAGTGATTGTAACCACAGACAACTTTTAAACAGGGTAAAATACAAACCTTTCAAAATCAATGTTTCTATGACTCATAACTAATGGAGTTACAGTTCATAACTTCACCTTCTGAAAGAAGATGTGAAGATGTCACATAGAGATCTCAGATTCCCTTTGAGGGGAGAGAGGAAAGTGCACCTATATGTGTAACTCTGTAAGATTAGTGGAGTGTAGTAAATACTTCACAGAATCCCACAATGGCTGAGGTTGGAAGTCACTTCTGGAGATCAACTGCTCCAACATCCCTGCTCAACACAGGGCCACCTAGAGCCAGCTGTCCAGGCCCATGCCCAGACAGCTTTTGAGTATCTCCAGGGATGGAGACTCTACAACATTCTGGGCGATCTGTGCAAATGCTCTGCTCTGTCACCTTCATAGTGAAAAGAAAATACTATTTTATTATTCTCAGAAGGAATTCCCTGCACTTCTATTTATGCTCGTTGCCTCTCGTTCTGTCACTGGGAACTGAGAGGAGTCTGGCCCTGTCTTCTACAGTATGGGGGATCAGGTATTCACACACACTGATATGCCCCGTTGAGCCTTCTCTGTTCCAAGCTGAAGAGTCCCAGCTTTCTCAGTTAGTCCTCATAGAAGAGATGCTCCAGTTCATCATCTCTGTGGCCTTCTGCCAGGCTTACTCCAGGATGTCTGTGTCTTTCTTCTACTGGGGAGCCCAGAACTGGACCAAACATTGCAAATGTGTTCCACTAGAGCTAAACAGAAGGGAAGGATCACATCCCTCAAGCTGCTGGTTATGATTTTCCTAAAGCAGACCAGATGCCATTTACCTCCCTTGTTTCAAGGACGCACTGCTGGCCTACATGCAACTTGCTGCCACCAGGAACCCCCAGGCACTTCATAGCAAAGCAGTTTCATGCCAGTTTCATGCACTGCTGCATTAATTACTCCTCCCCTTGTGCAGAATTTGGCCTTGCCCTTTGATGAACTTCAAGAGACTTCTCTCACATTATTTTTCCAGCCTGCCCAGGTTGCTCTGAATGGCAGCACACCCATCTGGTGTTCCAGCCGCTCCTCCCTGTTTTGCATCAACTGCCAGCTGCCTGTGTGGAATTTTTGAGCGCAATGAAGGAGAGCCCTTTGGCTGCTGCTGCCTGTAACACTATCCCTTACCACTGGCTTGCTGAATCCATTTGTAGCACTACACATAAGGCCAGACATGAACCTTGCTGTCTTTATGCAGCCCTCACAGCAGTATGGGGACTTGAGACAGCAGCCATGTGGAGGGCAACCAGCAGCAAGACTCAGGGCAGCAGAACGCTGTTGCAGGATGCTGCAAGAGGGGTGGCCATCATCTTCCTGCAACTAACATGCCAGAGTCAGCTCAGTAACAAACAGTTTAAATTCAAGTGCCTTCCTAAGGCTATGTTTCCAGAAGTTCTCCAGAAAGGAAAGCCCAAATTAGACAAAAGTCTTAAAGTTAACTGAGCTTAAAATGCTTAAACTTTATGGAGGCTGCTGAGTAAATCAGGAGAAAGTAAAGAAGGCAAAAAGTATTTGCATGGCCTAGTTTGTGTATAATTATGAGAACCTCAAATTATAGAGAAACACATATCCCTCTTCTCTAAAACAAGGAAGCAGTAGTACTCGGAAGCCATTTCTGGATACAGACATCTCAGGTCTGCCAATATTCCTACTGACATCTGAAAGGGGAGTGGGGGAATGAGCTAAGATCTTCATGTTGTATCAAGCCAGTCTAGAAGAGTGCAAAAGACCAGATTTATATTCAGGCTACATTTCTCTATGATGAACAAGTTATGCTTGGATAGACTGGTGGCCATGTGACATTGAGAGATGAAAGACAGCAGGGTTTCAACTCTAATTACATCACTGACTCCTAATAGACACTGTGCCAGTGGAGGATTAGCAGAGGCTATTATCTCCATCCTGCCCCCACTCTGCTCACACCTGCCTCTGCACATGCAACATATACACAACACAGAACTGACAGAGCGGGCAGAAGATGCAGCAAAGGGATGCAGAATTTTCCCCTAAATTTATCATGAAGATCAACGGCTTCTTGTTATTGCTGGTTACTGCTATTCATGAAATACAGTCATTTTATAGCATAAACTACATCCTCAAAAATTCAGTATCCCTGGTTAGCTTCCTCAAGAATTGCTTCTGAATTAAATGCCTTGATATTTCATTAATTACACAAGCTGGTTGGTACTGCTCATGTAATGGTAACTTGTTCTACTGGAGGAGCAGGAGACCACTTGTCTAAATTGCTTCCTTAAAGATATATGGTAGGTCATGCATGTGACCACTGCTGTCCATCTCCTTCCAGGAGTTTCATGACTTTATCCAATATAAAATCCAGTTTCCAACCTGGCAGAACACACAATATACTAGGGGCACTCCTAGTCAGAAATTAAAAATGGTGTCCTTTCATTCAATCACATTGCCAATTTTCTTGTACCAGAAGCATTAAGTGCCACCTACTTAAGTTACCTAAATATTCTGTTTGGTACTTCCGCAGATTGAGGCCATATCACAAGGGAAGTACACACCTGGAACTCTTCTAGTGATTTAAAAGGAAATATAAATAGAAACATCTTATTCCAAGAAATCACTGGCAACAAAACTGTGCAATACACATACCTTTTCTTTCTATTACAGTTTTCAATATTTTAACACTTCTTCCAACAGCTAATGGGGTCAGAAACAGACTGGGAAGACTGGACCTTCAGTAGTATTTTTAAAATATATATTTCAGACAGACATCACTGCAAAAGGAGTAAGTGGATTTACATTCAGTTCTTACAAACACTAATGTCCATTCTAAGTAATTTCTAGTAGTGGCAAATATGTTGTATGACCTCTGTATAAATTCAATACAATTTCATTTGAAAGTCGTGCAGATAAACAGACTCGGTACATTTTTTCTGCTGCTCAGAGCTAGAAACAGCATTAGCAGGAAGAAATTCAACACTGTTTTTCTAAACATGGTACCAGCATGGAAGAAATGACTAGTGCAGTGGAGATTCTTGGGGAAGCCATGGATGGCAGTAGAGTTGTCTGTTAGATGTGTTAGATGTTTTGAGGAAGAAGAGCAACAGACTTGTCTCACTCTTTGCACCACTATTAGTAACTTGTCTCTCATATCAACAAATTCTTTTGCTTCATGTGTGTGCAGTAACACTGAAGCAAAGATAAAAATGCCTATGTGGAAAAGCAGATGCTGTCTGGACACAGTAATCCTGGTGCTCTCTTACTACAGAAAAATGTCTGATAAATCTTATGGAAACATCAGGTATGTTCCTATTTCAGGTGATCATCATTAATCTTTTATTTCTTGGTCAAAACCTTTAAAGTAAATAGCTAAGAGGAACTGTTTAAGAGCAACACTAACCTCACTGAATTGTACAAAAATAACCAATATTGTTCCTTGTTGTTTCAAGTTTCTCTCTGCTGTATTTAGCATCCTCATGGACTGTCATTTGTCGCATCCCGTATGATCCTCCAAGTTAATTATCTGTCAAGTATGACCTGACATTGTTTATCCCAATGCCCACCTTGGATCTTTTGTTTTGAGTGGAGAATAATGGTGAATGACCTTGATCTGCCATGTCTGGTGTTTCCCCTGTAGCCTAAAGTAACACCTTTGGTCCCCAGACTCCCACCTGCCAGTCTGCCTAATCTGAGTGTCTTGGCAAGGCTAAGCACACAGCAGGACCAGTTGCCCCTCTCTGGAAGAATATGTCATATAATCCATTATAGCCAATCTTGAGAACAACTTAAACCACAACTGTAGCTTTGTAGAGGCATGGCAGGAAACAATTCTCTTCAACAGGAAAATGCACAATGAGTCTGTCCCAAGCAGCCAAAAGGACAGAAGGAGATCTGCTAACCTATGCAATCATCTGAGATACTCCTCCATTAATACTGAATGCATGCACTCTTGAATTACCATTTGCAGGAATGACGCCTGAAAGCACCATATATGATCCTGCACAGTGTAATGGGCTAGAGAGACACAAGTGAGACACTCAATGGCTACTCCTCTATTCTACAAAGCAAAGAAAAACTATTTCAATTATAAAAAACTCTGAAAAATTATTGTGTTTCTTCTTCCTCTGTACCTGGTATACATTAAAAACAACAACAAACATATTTTGAGAAAAGTAAACAACCAATTTCAGTTTTGTTAAAGTATCATTGCACATACTTTATATATCTCCAGATCTGTACAGATAATGTGATATTTGCCTAGGGAATTAATGCCCGCCTTAAAAAAAATTGTAGAACCAAACAGTATTTGACTACCAAACAGGGATATGAGTAACACCAATGCAAACAAATTATGCCTGTCTGCCAGATGTTCATTATTAGCTTGTTCCTAATCCACCATAGATTTATAGCTTGCAAGCAGAAAATGCCTTTTTTTGCTATTGCAGAAGGACAGTTACATTTCAAGACCATTATTCACTATTTTAATTTTCACACCACACTGGCAGAGTCATGTATTAAATATATTCCCTGAAATATTTCTTTCCCCCATCTGGTATGGTTTGCCTGACTAGAGACCACTCACTAAAATGAGGAGTTAGGACTTACCAGTAAGCTGGTATTCACTTACTAGACACTGCAGTACGAAAATGAAAAAGACGAATTTAATTACTACCTTGAGAATCCTCAACTGTATTAAAACTGAAATGTAAATTTGTACTGCTGTTCTACTGCTTTCATAGTCACCTTGAACTCTTTACAAATTGTAAAAAATTACAAGGACCAGCCATGCATCATCCTTGACATACTTGTGCAGAAAAAGCTTAAATGGAGTGTTTGTTGGTGAAAGCATAGAGCCGACAGAGAAAAAGCATACTCCATTCTTATTTGTGCTATTATCAACACTGATCTGAAAGGCTGGGCAGATACACTGATCCTTATTTCCCACTTTATTTAAATTACTCCCACTGAGAAAAAATGGCTTATTTCTCCTTCGAGCTTGAACGCGCCGAGAATGATACCGAGCAGATTCACACTTTTCTCTTTAGCTAACTGGCTTGCATGTCCTCAATTTTGATCTTTGTTTACATTCTTTGATTTATGAAATTACTAAAATTTGGCAAAAGATTCTGCAAAGATCAAATTTGAAACATTTTATAGTCTCTTTTCTTTCAATGACTTTTCAGTGCATTAGCTCTGTTCCTTAGGCTGAGTCAGAAACCTTATCAACAACAGTGCTTTTGCAGAGAATGTGCTGAAAACATTTTAGCCCAAACCGTGTTGTCACTTAAACTTCTGTGATCAGTACTGTACCTGCAGCCATTACCAACTACAGGACCAAAATACATCACTTTAAGGGTCAGATTATGCAATTTCTCCACACCTCAAATTATTTAAATGTTTTTAGAGACACTATCTTAGTACTGCAAGAAAGTTATTTGTTTAGAAATCTAAGCCTCACTGAACAAAGCAAAATATAACTTACTTCACTTTCGCATCCTTCATCTGGTTGCAGAAAGGTTAGACTAAAGGAGATGGAAACACATTATTTTCATTTACTTTTGTTATTTAAGAAACATAACTCCAAATGCATAATTATTTATGCAATGGATTATGCAATTTTTCTTAATGCTGTTTCCTTAGATGGGTGGTCAAGAGCAAAATTCGTATTTTTAAGCTTGAATAATTGTTAACATACTGGGAGCTGCTCGCTGCAAAGGCCAGGATGACAAATTCTTAGTGTTTCTGTAAATTGATTATATTCACACACACTCCATGCATTGAGGGGATGACATTTTGGCATAAGCGTCATGTTACTTTTTCTTAGCTATTTCAAAAGTACCCTAATGTTCTCACACTGCTGAGAACTCAGTTTGGGCTAATTCAGTTGCATACTCTAGCACTTGCATACTACATATTCTCAGCTGCATGTTAATTTCCTGAGAAAATATAAAGAGAAATAATCATGGCAAATACAATTATAAAAATAACAATAATGACAACAACTTTCAAAGCCCCGTTCTCCCACCATACCACGAGCCCTTCAAAACATGGCATTAACCACACTGGTATGTCACTGCTATCTGGGAAGAAAGTTGAGCTGCAGGGATGAGAAGCTGGCTCTGCTACAGCCTAAACTCAAAAACTCTCCCCTGCAAAGCCTTGGTTTGGGGGGCAGCCTCTGCTTCCTGCTCTCTGCCTCACAGAATCTTAAGTTAAAGCCTAACTTCATGGACACCTGTGGACATCTTTCATTAACATTGTCCAAGAAATTACCATGCAAAGAAAAGTGAAAGCCAACTCTCATCCCAGTTTTAACTTTGCAGACATTTCTCCCATGTTGTCCAAATGTCCAAAAAACTGTGCAGACACCTAGTGTGGGGAGACTGATGTTTCTGGACTCCTGTACACATTTCTTTTGTACCTTCCTAACTGCCTTATCTCCTCCTCACAGCATAGGTGGTGTGAGGAGATCCAGGGACATTTTTGACAGTCTGCTTAGCCTTTGCACAGGGGCAGGGGGGCACAGGCTCCCCCTGAGCATCACCCATCCAGCAGACTCTGCTGCAAGCTCACCACGGCTGGCAGCACCGTATCAGGGGAAAAATATCCCAGTTTAAACTCTCTGGGACAAAACTGAGAATAGCACCTTGTTCTCACAGCAATGAGCCCTGTTCTGCTTATCAGATTTCACAGCCTTACGCAGAAAACAAAATGTATCTGGCTGCCTGTTTCCTAGGGCAGGATCAGGTCTAAAAGGGCTTCCTTAATAAAACAGTAAGCTCTTGCACAAATATTGCACTGTCACCTTTTAACAGCGTACACCAGAGCACAAAAGGTAACGGAGCAACAAGTAGATGCAAAGCTAAACCCACATCTCCACCTCTTGATTTTCTGGACTACAGTTCTTTTCTTTAAAAGTTAGTTCTTTCATCAGAATTTCTGACAGTCAGGAAATAACAGTTTTTAAAGTACTGTAATAACTAAAGCAGCTTTCTGATATTTAGAATAACTGGCTGTGCTTTATAAATGCTACTTTTTTTCCCTTAGTGACACATTGCTGAGGTCTCTGGTTGTTGTTTTCAAGTTATTTTCTGAATTCTCTCAAAGTGACATAAAAATAGAGAAGTAATTAAATACCCTTTTACAAATTGTAAGCTCTTCAACAGATAAAATGTTGATTTTTTTTCTTCCCAGAGGGAAAAGAAGACTTTAACCGTTTAGTAACTAGCAAAAGTTCTGATAGGAAACGACTCCATGTGCTACTGTAAAGTATAATCTGATTTGAACAGCATATTATTGAGATTATGACAAATTTCAGGGGCCTAACAAAAATACCAACTGCAACAATCAAGACTCTTCATGAACACCTGTTTAGGGACTTAATTTTGCTTTAATGGGCTATTACCAAGGCTTCTCTAACAAACTCACTCACTCCCCCAATCAATTCTGGATCAATACAGACACACATGCCCTGTGAAAAGCCTTCTGTTCTTAGGACAGGATTAAAAGATTTGTTAGTTTTACGATAGCTTGCTTAAAAGATGGAAATTAAAAAAGAAAAAAAAAAAAGCATGTTCCATGCAGTTTACATCTCTTCTCCTTAACAAACTCAACATTTGCAAAGGGTTGACAGAAGGGAGGCTACTTTTTATTGATTATCACAGTAATAACGTTCTAAATAATCCCAAAACATGTTGCTCAGTCTCTGTGAATGATCAATTAATACCCTGCCTGAGAGCTGGCTTCCACAGAAATTCATTGCCATTTCTTAGTGAAACTGAGGTGGTAGAAAATAAGGGCATACAAGCCGTTTTTAAAATGAACTCCATATTCTTTCAAACAAACAAGTTCAAAAACTTTACACAGGGCAGATGTCGGGTGTCTGAGTACTGATATAACTTAAAGCTCTGATCCAGGTGTGCTAAGAATTATTTATAACCTTTAACATTATGAAAAATATATTCCTTCAGTGACTTTGCAACAGCAAGTCTTTATTTTTTCTAAGTTAATCCAGAGATAAACTTTTTCTTTAACCAAAAATAAGACATGGGAGAAGCCTGAAATGGCTATTAATTCATTAATTAAAACCCAACAACAGATAAATAGCCTTAAAAAGCATGTAAAATGTTGCACAACACAAAAAATGCATTATCCACAACTACATTTAGCCTACAATTTGATCATGTTATTACAGCTTCCAAGAAGGATTTGAAAAATAATTTTCTTTATTATGAAATATGATGTTGTTCAATGTGTAAAATTAAGACATTTTTCATAACAATCATAGAGATATATTGCATCAAGGGTTAATGAATATTTTCTGCCCAAAGGAAAATATTTCAGTTTTCCATGTAGTTAATAAGAAGAAACAGTCTACTTTTCACTACAAAGATACTTTAAAAGTAGTAAATGGTATTTTCTTTATTTCTCTAGTTACATCAGATTCATCTGGATTTTAGAAAACTGCATACAGAAAATCTGGGCTGATCAGAAAAGGACATTATTTTGGTATAACATACAGTTTGTTTTTCTTCTTTAATAATGTTATTTTAAAGAAACAGAGAGAATGTATACTTTGTATGTGTCAGTTGGGTCACCAAGTTCAAAGCAAACAACACTGAAAACATTTCCAAGTGTTTTTAGTATTTTGGGCTCTTTTAAAATCTCCTTTTCTTACTTGAAATCAAAAGAATCAGTTCTAAAAACCAGCAATGATTTAACCCCTAGGGAGCAGACATTGCATTTGTCTCAAAAAACATATTGATTAGATCAACCTTTTGGATGAAAAGTCATCTTTCCTGCATAGATAATTCCTGAATTCATAAATTCCTGAATTTTCAGCCTTTTTTGTTCTGCATAATCAGAAACTCGTGGTTTTCACTTAGAAGACAGTAACTCAAACACAATCATTTTCCCATACATATTTACAGTCCTATTTTCAAAATCTTTTGCTTGAGTTGCTGAGCAAACAGAGTTCACATTTACTGAAAACACAGACCTACACAGTTTGTATGTAACCAGAAACATCGCTTTAAGATGCAGAATATATAATGACGACATTTCAGGAGAGAAACTTTTCTTATCGAGCTCACTGGTGAATAGCAAAGGAACTTAATAGCCCAGGAAAGCAGGAAAAAAAGCAATATACTTGCAAATGGCTCTTATAGATTAAGAAAAAGCGCTTGGAAATCCTCATCGCTCACCAAAAACCTTACAATCACCTAGCAACCTATGTTACTGCTGCTTTTAATTTTGAACAGGCAGCCTTCACATTCAAAGATGCATCTGAGCCAACTGATGCAACTGTAAGTTTAAAGCAAAACAAAAACAAAAACAGAGATTATTTTTTTTTTTGTTATTTAAATAAAATGCCCCTACCTTTCTTCTGAGAGTACGATGGCGACTGCACTTGAGAAAAAGTAGGTTTTTCTTCTGTGAAAAATTCAGGTTGGTTGTACTGATTCAGGGCCATGTCCATGTCAGAGTACTCGCTTTTAAACACGTTTCCAGGGTAACTACAGGTATAAGGCTGATTCACCGCCCAGGCCTGTTCCATATATATGTTGTTACTGTGCAGGACCTGAGCATCACAACTGCTGTAACCCTGATTATCTTCGATATATGTGCAATAATCAGTGGACTGCATGTAGCAATTGCTACCAGCAGTTGGGTGCACTTCATATATTTCTTGCATACAGTAGTTCATTTTGTTAGCCTATCTCAGCTTCTACTTTACGTACACACACACATGCATACACACGCAGGCATGCATACACATTGATGGGGAGAGGAGCAATGAATATACACCAACAAAGTCGATTGCAAAACAGCCCGTTTTACTTCGGAGCAGCACCTGATGTGCTAAAATCCTATTTATATTGGGACGGCTTGTGAACTCCCCTGCCAGTCAAACATATTGGGAAGCAGATTTATGACAGTCAAAGGTCTTAATCTGTGACTGTAAGTTAATTCCAAGGGAAGACGGCAGTCAGGCAGCAATGACCACCAGACAAAGGAGCGACATCCTGACAACCCTCCTGTTTGTCTGGAATAATCATTTTATAAACCATTTCTAGCCTTTTCCAATATGATTAGAAAATGATTACTAAGGCAAGGACACAGTTATGTCACTGTAGTTGTCAACTTAAGTGTGAAGAATTATAAAGACTGCTTAAGAACTCCCAGAGGGGATACACTGAAAATCCTAAAATCAATAATCCTGTTTTTCAGCATTAAACCATAGAAAATCCAATAGTGCTGTGCTGATGACCCAAACAGTAGTCTAGTGTTACAAAATTTAGCAACTTAATCTGTCATCAGCTTTATTGATTTTGTTTTACAGAATTACACGCATGAATCTCCCCAGCCTTCCACACATACACAATCCTCCCCACTGCCTGGTAATGAATTTACGGGAAAGCGTCTTTTCTAAACTTCAGTGATTTCAAGAAGTAATTTCTATTGAGTTCAACAGGTGGGAAACTTCAAAATAATATAATCAGCAAAAAGAACACTGCTCAAATATTATCAATAAGCTAATTGCTTTGCTATTCTGCTTTGTTATCTTTTCTGTTTCAGTAATGAAGTACTTTTAGAAAAGCTTTTTTTCTGATAACCGAGTGAGGAAAGGAAGGAACGTTTTTTGCTCATTTTGGCTCATCTATGAACTATGAACACGACAATGCCACTACAACAAAAACTGTATGATATTTTAATTGCTTAATACACCCCAAACTTCAGTATGTTTAATATACCTTCTTAAATCAGCCATTCTTTTTTAATCTAAAAAAATATTTTATTTTTAAATTATATTAACTGCTATTTGTTTTTTTTTTTTGATGAGGAAAAATGTGTTTTTTCTTTACAGCACAGCTAAGATACAGAAAAACTTGTGAAGTCAATAATAAACTGATATCCCTTTCTAATATCTGTTATTATTAGGAAGCTCAGTTATTACTGATTTGATAATGAGAGCTTTCTTATTTCATTCATTTTTAAACTACATGATTGCCAAAATTACTGTGCAACTTGGCCCTTTTTCTTCTAGGATCTTAAGCATACATCTAACAATCTTGATGAACATACTCTTAAATAGTCCTCAAAAGTTCAGTGCAATAAGTAAGAACTGGGTATGACATAACCATATTTTTCCCTATCCGGTATTGCTAAATATTTCAGACTAATAAAAACAGCCAATAGTGAAACATTTTCCTTTCCAACATACAACTATAACTAACCTATCTAAATGAGCACCATTTCCAGTTAATGTCTAATTAACTACCAAATCCAGGACAAGTCCTTTCAATGATCAGAGAAATTAGAATTCATACTTGGAGTTCTTCTCCCCTTTCTAACTCTAAAAGAAGCATCTTTAACATGCATTTCTTATTAACTTGCTCATAAAAGAATAATACATTTGGTAAGTCAAACTGAACTCTTGAGATCAGTGCTACTGAAGTCAATGAAGTTGCCTCCGAAATGATCTTTTTCTCCTAAAACTTTAATAATTTAAACATTTTATTTCATTAAGATCACAAACAGTTACTGAAATCCACCAAGTAAAACCCTAATGAACCCTCATTCATTTCCCATTGTCTAACTCAACAAATACCACTGTGAAAATACAGTGTGAAAAAGCACACAATAAAAGTTAATTTTCATTTTCGTTCAGGCCCATCATCTAGACTTTACAAACAGTGAGTTTGTCTGTGATAAAAAGCACGTCTCATGAAAGATCTGATTTTTCAATAATGGATGTTCAGCACTTAATTAAAAATGCCTGTGTTTCATTCAAGAAATTCTGCAATAGCTGTTTATACCGAAAGCCCCAAACCATTCCCACTGAGGCAACGGGTTGGTAATACTGTAGTGTACGTAACACACACAGCTTGCTGAGTTTACTTCTCCACACTCCCAATAAAACATTCCCAAGTACAGTACCTTGGTTGTTCATTTACCACAAAAAGATCCCCTGTACCACCAACAGGAATTTATGTAGATCTCCCACTGAAGTGAGGCTGTGTTTTACAGGTTAGCAGAGCACAATATCTAGATACTTTTACACCACCCAGAAAAGCTGTGGAGAGCTGGGCTTTAAACTCTTAGTGAGAATTTTTCCCGCCAGTAAAGTCAAAATTCTCACAAATCTTTTATTCTCCTGTTTTTTCCCCCTCTGAATGGATTTAGGTTTGTTACTGAAAAATTAAACAGAATTGAAACCTTGCATAGACAGAGCTGTTCCAGCCAGGATGGCACCTGAGGAAATGGTACTTCAACATGGCACAGCCTGTGACTTACTTTCTGTTCCAAAAGAAATCCCTCAAACATTTCTTATTTTCTATTGCTATATCAATAATCCTTAGAAATGTGTCACGTGTACTATTTTTGACAAGAGTTCCTTTAATACTGCAAGGAAATTAAGTTACATGAAACTGTGAAGGATGAGGAAAAAATGAAAAATGAATGTAAGACTTTTCCAACAAACAAAAAAAAAATTATGAACACTTCCAGGGAATGTGGGTTTCTTACCTGTGATATGCTATTAAAGAGATTTATAGCTCTGCAGATTATTGTTCCCTTGGAAACAAATCAGTTCAAAGAACACTGCAAAGATTTTAAAAACTGAAATATTCCTAAAATATTTTCATTTTAATCTTTTAGGGTCCAATCCTGTAGGTTAGTTTCATGTACACCTTTGAATTAAATTGTCTGATACAAGACAGGCAGACAGTGTCTTTATCAAAAGTCTGAAAGTGGAGTAGAATAATATTAACAGTTTTTCTTTGTTTTGTATTCCGATTTGAATATTTGTGTCTTTACATCATGCCACGTTCAGCTTTTGTTGCCTCCAGCAATGTAATATCACACTTGTAATTTTATTGGTTCACACGTGTCTGATTATGTGAACATGTGGAAGTCAATCACCATCATATGATCATATGAATAAACCCTTCAATTCAAGCAAACAGGCCAGGAAGAAAACAGAAATTTTGATCCTGTAACGGCAGAGGATCCAAAGCTGAAGCCTCTCACAGTCTAAGGTGTTAGTTAGTCCACTGTCCTAAAAAAGGCCGGAATTACTTGTTGAACTTGTGCCGGGAATGCCCCAAAGGTTTTTATATACTCACCCAGGTGTAAATCAGAAGTCTAGCACAGTCAGTGATATTAACTGGCTAGGCAGAAATCAGGCTGCGAATGCCTGAAAGGGGGAGTCTGCAGAAGAGACCGCCTTACACTACACATTCAGCTCTTCGTGTTTTACAAATTATGACAAAGACTTTTAATTACAAACAATGAAATACCCCCATTAAGATGCACTTTTCTTGTGACTTAGCTCAGTTACAAAACCCAGCAAAATGAACCCACAGAAATGCTAAGGAAAGACAAAAAATCCTGTGGGTGACCCTCTGAGTGCTACAGCTCAACCAACAGAGGTCCCCGACACAGAAAAAAGAAGTATCATGCAGTGCAATTTAATCTGCTGTGGAATATTACCTGCAAGAGTCCTATTCTCCTGCTTTTTCCAAACTGTGCACTCCTGGCCTAGAGTCCTGGGTATTGCAATGCTGCAGATAGGGCCCCTGCACGCCATTCTAAAAGATTTGGCCGTGTTGGTGCATGGGAGGTATTGCAGAGCATTCAAATCAGGGCAGAGTGCCACTTCTGAAGGACCAAATGGAAGGAACTTATATATTGGTTGCTGTTCAGATTTCATGCATAAAAATGAATAAAAATCCAGGATTTAGTAAAAAAAATTTGCACATTTAAACATGTAGTTGCAAAGATTAAACATATTGTTCTGAACTCCTCACAGTTTTGTATGCCTATGTTATCAGTTCCTAGTTTTGTAAAACAAATTTTTACACATTACAGAATAACAGTTATATTTCCTATTTCTAGATTTTATTGTTGCCTGAATTGTCTCAGCCACCTCTGATGGTTTTGGGGAAAAAAAAAAAGAAATTAGATCATTGCTTTTCTGAGCAAACACAAATCTGCACTTTCATAACATGGGCTAGATCCCAGACAGATCTTCTCATATCATAAGGAAAATATACTGAAAACTGCAACAGCTTTTGAGCAAAACTACTAATGTGGCTTTTACAACACACATAAGCTGTCAAATACAACTATCTCAGTGCCAACACAATGAGTTACCATCTCTCTTTAATGTATGTATTTGCATCAGCTTATTCATTCACTTTATGCAGTATGATCAAAGACTCAAAATGGTCCCTCAGAAGTATGACTATACAAACTTACTGTTAGAGACTAAGCTAAGAAAACCTCAAACATCAGACTCCAAAATAACAACAAGCATTTACAAGAACAGAAAATTAACTCTTCATGGTATTTATCTTATTTTGAAAATTCTAATTGTGACTAAATCATAAAGTAGGTAGGATTATGGAATTCTAGTGCTGAAAAGTCACAACAGCATTTGACAATTCCTGGAGTATGTCTCAGTGGAAGATAAGACATTAAAAAATCATCATTTTGTCTATGCTACATTTATAATAGCAGTTGAAGGAAAAAAAGTTAAACCTTTCTGACATAAAATTATTTCCTTAGGTTTGCAACAGACGCAGGAAGATTCAAGCTAGCTGCCGTGTGGTACAAACCAAATGAAAATCTTAGACAACAGCACACCTCTTTTCTCCACGTGTACCAAGTTAGTCATTTCTATAAAACTGTTCCTCTCACAAAACCCACTGTACCTCAGTTATGACATGACACTAAATTTGTCTGTGACTCATAAAATGCCAGTGTGATGTGCCTTTTATTGAAATACTTCAGACTCATTAGTCTGCTTGAATAACAAAGAATGTCATAGTTTATATTTAAACGTTCAGATTCATTACAATTCCAGTTATCCCTCAAAATATTTTTGACACCTTGAATAAATTTGGCAAAAAGAGAATGGAGCTTGCTCTCTTCTGATCAGGACTCCTCTCCAGGGTTTGTGCTTGCTTTTTCTTGCACTATTCACGACACGGATAGGTAGCACATGGTCTCATCAGAAAGTGTTTGCTCCTTGAGACATTGGCCAACAAATGGGAAAACAAAATTCTTGAATAGTTTTGACAACTTTTAAGATGGTCCCTGAACAAATATTACCAAGAGTAATTATAGACCTGTGACCCAGACAACCCAGTTTGTTAAGCCTCCCCATATATCATAATTGGAAGACCCTGTTAGCAGACATCAGTTAATTACAGAGCTTATCTCTTGAGAAAGTAATGGCCAATACTTAAAACATGTACCTTTTTTGAGTCATTCCCTGCCTCAACTTCACACGAAAAAATCAAGGTAAGAATTTTCATTTGTTCAAAAATAAAACCAAGCAAAAACCAGGCTAATTTAGCTTGACATAACATAATTAACAGGCTCCTGGATGGGACTGTCTGGGTTTGGTAGCCTCCTGACAGCCCTTAGTAAGACGTTAAAGCGATCAACACCTGACATCTGTTAGCAAAGAGGCATTCTGAGGTAAAGCACAACTAAATCTAAAGAAATCAGGTGCTTAGACCAGTTTAACTTTTTCATGAGGTGATATCCTGCCTGACACTGTAATCTTTCTTCCTGGAGTGACGCAAGACTTAAGTAAAAGAAAACAACTTGTAATCCCCCCCTCTCAATATACAGTAATTATTTTTTAGGCGAAGAGCAATGAAGAACTATTTAACCAAGTTTAAAGAGGAGTAAGAATAACTTAAGCACTACATTTGTGCTAATACCTTAGCAACTGTGCTTCTTAAAAGGAATTCATTCAATGCTCTGCTGATGTGAACAAAACAACCTACCTCAGAGAAAATGGTTTATTCTCCTGACTAGTGAGGCAGAGAATATTCCTAACAAGAAGGCCCACTTGAACACTCTATATGCACTTACTGAGGCTTTGGTGTGGCTAATATAAAGAAAGAAGGCAAACAACACAATCACAGGTGAGAGCTGAACACTCTGAAAGTAGAAAAGAATGCTTTCTTTTGTCTTTGCATTTTTAATGTATCAAAGATATGCTCTATAAAAAAAGGCCAAGTTCAGAAAAGGTTTTTGATCAGCTTATAAAGATCATAAAGAGAGAGATAAATACTTTTTAAAAGCTCTAAAATAAGAGATATTATTTTGTATTAGGTACTACACAGAAAACCCCACTAAGTACTCGCCACATTGTCATAATGGCTCTTCACAAAGCTATGAAATTAAATAGAAGAGAAAACTAAAAACCACAATTACCACTGATAAAAAAAAAAATCAATAAAAACCTTGGTAGGTAGAAAACATTCCCACATAATAATGCTTTTACCAACGGCCAAAGCCCTGACAGTAAACAAAGACATAACCTGGTTTTGCTTTGTTTTTGCTTTTTCTAAATACAGCATTTGCTGTGCTCTGCATGATAATGCCAGTTACCTTTACACTTTTTTTCTTCTTTTTGGTATTCCTGAGCACTTGACATGATTTGAAAGTTTGCTTTTGTATGGCCTGGCTGTAAAATTGTACTAGTCCAAGTTGAAGCATGTCGGCATTGCGAAAGCTGCTGTCCATTCCTCTGGATATCATAATTTTTGAGGTGTCTTTTCCTATAGAAACGATTTTCTGTTATGCTCACTACATTCCATTTCTGATTTCTGTCAGGAAGGTGAATCAGTCTGTCCCACAACAGGAGGCCACGTCCTGGATGTTTGGCAAATACTGCAGGGCTACAAACCGTTGGCTTTGCCAAAATCTTGCTCAGGTGTGGAGTTTTGGAAAGCAAGTGGTTCCCCAGCTCTCCTGATGCTGTGGTATTCCTGTGCATCTCCACTGGACTGCACTGATGCGATGCAGAGCCCTTCAGCCATGCCCATTCAGCCACCATAGTTCCCCTTTGGTAAAAGTGAATATAAAATTTTCCTGTCTGAGAATCCTGAAAAAGCAGGCAGATCTATGCGGGCAGGCTAACACTAGATGCAACTTTCACAACATCACAACTACAACATGGGCCCCAGGGCAAGTTACCACCGATTTATTGCCTTGCTCATATGATCATTTGAGGTCTTGTAGGTCGAGGCTGGTCGTGAACAATTTTCAGATACTTAAAACACAAAACATCAAGGATTCAGCCTTGTTTGACTTTGCTCTTATCGTAGGCTGACCTGAGGGACACTCAGTTACCTAAGTGTGACATTCTTATGTGGGCATGCTTAGCAGTTCCGCTTTTGCTACCTACTGCCTTTCTCCGCCTGTGGTCACAGTGGAGTATCAGCGATGCTAATTTTATCACAGGAGCACGGACACTTGGCTCCAGTGTGGATAATGAACAATACCAAAGCTGCACGATTTTATCTAATTGGTCATTGCTTATTCTTTGGTATAGAAGAAACTGGGATACCACTAGCTGACAAATTTGTACAACTAAATATAGCCCAGTTTCTATTTCTGGGCAGCAAAAAAAAAAAATAAATTAAATTAATTTAAATTTCTACTAAATTCAGTAGAAATGACCCATCAAAGATCACAGTCTGTATTTAAAGACATTATTTTATTTTATATTATATGTAAAAAAATTCAAATACAAAATAGCTGTTTAAGTCGCATGAAGAAAATAGCAAACTCCAGACATTTGATGACTGATACCAACAGTCGTTTTAATCATAGTAAGATTCTGCTGTCCTAATCAATCTAAGAGGTTAATTTTACATACATTTCACTCAGTAAAGTAACATATTAGTAAATAAGGGCATGCCAAGTCATTAATTTCCAGAAAAAAAATGATTCAAAGTGATTTCAGTTACCAGATCTATCATAATATTGCTGTTTCTGAATCCTTTGTCTTAGGATTTCTCTTAAGTGGAATATTGTTAGTACAGGACAAATACAGAAAACTTAATCATGGTTAGTTTTAAATACTGTTATCCTATGTTAATTCCTGTATGTACATACAGCTTTCCTCAGTATGTTATTTAATTTTAGATGTAAACACCTTTTTGATGCTAGGAATACAAGCTCACCTCATATTTGCCGCTACAAATCTGTTTCTTCTACTCACTGTATCTCAGCTGGACATCAATAACACAAATTTGAGAAAGTACCTGGCATCATGGACTTCAATGCAAAGGGGAGGTAAGTTACCTATATAATTTGCCCTTACCTACGTACTTCTATCTTTTTAGATCTGCTCTTAGTTCAGACTTCATTTTCTAAGTAAAATTAAAAACTAATTATAAATGCGGGTAATATGGCAAGAGACTATCACTTGTAGGAGGATAATCAGTTTAAAATAGAATAATGAAAGTAACCCAGAAATACTAGGCAATTAAAAAAATATAGAAGAACAGAATATAAAACTTTTTTCATAATTTGAACACTTTGATGTTCTCTTGACTTCATAAATTTAAATTCAGAGGGAGAGATATGATTTTTCTGGTAAGACCCTGTGGGAACTGAGAACTTCCTTTTAAGATTTGAACTTAGACACTTCATTTTCTGTGGCACAAAGAAGAACTGTGCACAACAACCCACCCTTCCTCTAGACTTTGCATAACCTCGAACAGTGTACCTGGTTCAGTACAAGGCTACTCTCTCTTGGGTTCCTTCACATGCTAATTATCTCTCTTTATGGATGATACTGCATCTTCACAAAATATAAAAGTCAGGTATGTGCAGTATAGATATTAAAAAATATAGGCATTTCTATAGTACACTCATAAATAGATCCATGCTTTGTCAGCTCCTTGAGCAGGACAGTGATGCAACACAATTCTTGACCTTGTTTACAAAAGTCAGTTATATCCTCAGTTACTCAGGTCTTGCTATTAGTCCTCAAGATCAGTGATTCATAATCCAGGCTGTTCAATCTCATTAGGCAAAAATTTCTATATCTTTTCCTCAAATTTATCTCTGATACTAAAGGCCATCTTTGCTGTCTTTTAGCCTATGAGGATTTGTGTTACCTTTGATTTTAATTAAAACCCATACATTCATGACTACGGTAAAATTTCTGTTCCCCAGGGATTCAGGGATGGTGTCACACAAAGCTTATAGATTTTTACCTTTAACAAGGAACTCCAAAACTCTTCATAACTTAAAAAATAAAATCAAAACATATTTTCCAATTTCTTTGTTTGCAAAGCATCTGTGGGACTTTAAAATATGATTATAGACACATTTAAACTATGAGGAGAAATTTATTCTATTAGAAGTGCCATCATTTGAAATTTACCTAGACAGTTTACCAAGGCTAGCCAAACATCAAGAAGCTATATCCTCTCTTTTCCTTTTAGTTCCCTCTGAAATTTGTCTCACTATTTTGTCTGCTATATTAGCTACAGTTCATTTAATTTTACAAGTTTCCACTTTATTTCACAAATTCTCCTCAGTCACCAGGGACATTAATCATTCAAGTTTTGCTAGTCAAAGATTAAGTTAAAAGGAACTATCACTGAGGGCTCTTATATTTTGTCTTCTTTTCTGGTACTTCGTATACTGTGGCACAGCAGATGTTTATGTCTTAAATTACCATTCATCTTATTATAATGTTAAATTATTTCCAAGAGAGGACTACATTATTTATTCTACTCCATTGGCTCTCACATATACTTCCTGAATTTCTCAAAGGCTTTTCTTTTGTTGTTTTTTTTTTAACCAAAAACATAGTTGAAATCTCCTGCAGCTGCTCTTGGTCTTGTTAACCCAAAATCTTTCATAAAGGATGATAACGTAATTTTGTCTCCACTTCTTGTAGGAGAGGCATCTTTCCCTCTAGCTACTGTTAAAATGTCTATAATCAAGGCAGGAAGCAGTACAGCCTACTGGGATGAACCATGACTAAAACCACAGGCCCTGTTTCAGAGTTCAAAGGGACTAACAAGCAGGGCCAGAGCTCTTCTCATCAAGGAATCATCAAGCAATTTCAAAATGCACATTGTAGCAATAACTGGCATCTCAGCAGTCAACAGGTCAAAAGACTTCCTCAAATTCCCATCAGAAGGTTTTTTTAAAGGGAAGTTTGTTTTTATAGAAAGAGAAAAGATTTAACAGATGAACTGACCATTAAACTTAACTAAAAGAACAGGCAAGGGGAATCCCTCAGAATTCTTTTATTACAGACCAAAGCAAATACTCCTGAATGGGTAATTGTAAAGGTTGGTCTGTTCTCAGACATGCAGTGTTATCTGAATGTCAGTATATAAAGGACTCAAAAAAAAAAAAAAAAAAAAAAAAAAAAAAATTAATTTGTTTTCATCTCAGTTATGTGGGTTTTTTTCCCAATTCTCTACTAGTATCTGCCAACAACAGTCAAAGGAGCAATACACAGAAAACTCTCCCATTTTTAGTACAACTAACTCAAGTGAAGAGAGGCATTGTTTCTCCAGAAAGATGGAAGATGGTAGCCAGCCAGCTGGGAGGAGAGTGCTTCCTGCTGGAACGAGCTGTACACCAACCCTGAACTCTGATCCTGACAAAAACTCAGAGTGGACAAAATAGGACCAGAAACCACACTGAAAGAGTTTGAAACCACACTGAAAGAGCCTGATCCCCATGCTCACAACAACCTTAGAGGCACTGCATTAAATTCCCCCTGCTGTGCCCTGAGAGCTACAGTAACTTTCCTTGCTTGGGATCTGCCCTGTTGTAATCAAGGCTGGATTTGCACTACTATTGTTACTATTATTGCTTTAGACCACAGTAGCTCCAGTTAACAGCTAGATCCATTGGTGATGAAAGCTGTTGTGACCACACAGGCAATCAGTCTCTGCTCCTCAGAGACTGACTACATTGCTCACACTTTTTGGGGAAGTGCAAACATTTACTTTTCACCCTCAGCAACAGGCTGTCACTTAGGCAAAAGGTAAATTAACAGTTCTGGGATTTCAGAGGATTGCTGTTTTCCCAGTTACAAAGACACTTCCTCTAACAACAAAAAGTTATTTCACATTCCTAAACTGTTCACAGCAGAATTTCCACTGAAAATTCTCTCTATTCAGTATTTCAATTTGCAGCTGATCAAAGTAGTGGCAAGTAGGAAGGCAGCTTAGAGATCTCTGAATTGTCAACTTACTTGATTGCAAAACGTACATAATAAAGTTTTGCCTTTTTGGATATTTGAGGTTTACTGAAGAAAGAGCAGCAAAGACAACAGCACTTCACTGGTTTTTTGTTGGGTTTTTTTTTTGTTTTGTTTTTTTTTTTGTTTTGCCATTGAAGTATGCAAGCATATAAGGACACTGAAGTGGGTTGGCTTCAGAGAGATCAGCTAAAGCAAAAGTAATCAGGATTAGGACTGAGGGGTGCACAGTAGGTTGACGAAGCAGCCTAGCTTTTTATGGACTCAGTCCAATAAAACTAAAGGATTTTTACTTGATGACTTGAAAGAAAAAAGAAAAAATCAACCAAGCTGCAACTAAAGGACATGTCCCCAGTAAAGCCAAGATCTGATTCATACTTTGTTCCAGCATTTTAAACCCCACAAAGTAACTATATGTAAAAGCATGTAAAGTTTTCATGTTTGTTTGTGCTGGGAAAGACAAAACCATCTGTGCCAGAGAAGGCCAAGGTTTCATTTCTGGTCATTAATCTTGCTGTCAGTTCACAGCATTTTATTTTCTTTCATTTATTTTGATTCTTTTCTCTTCTTCCTCTTTTCTCTCCTATCCTTCCATTTTCTCCCCCCCCCAAAAAGCCTAGCATTTTCTCCTTATCCTTCCTTATAAAAGAGGGAAACACATAACAATTGAGTTTCACAACTTTTAAACTAGGCTCATGTGATCATTGAATAAGCAGAAGGATGGAGCCCAGCTCACACAGACTAGCCAGACTCTTCTTAAATATGCAAAAATTCTGCCTCTGTAAATGTGCTAAATAAAACCTTTGAGAACATGTGATTTCCTTGCTAAATTTTTAAAATATAAAAACTAAAGTGCCTATAAGAAAAAGAATTGTAGAGTGAAAGGAACTGTAGCAGTTAAAATGAGCAATGTCTACTGAAACCATTAGGTGGTTTTCAATATTTCAGAAACATGTGCGTATCTGTATGCTTGTAGAAGTAAACAGCCAGGGTTATTTAATCCAGGACTGTTGTCCTGCCATGGCAATATTATAAAATATTTATATATTACATTTTAGAATCTGGATTTCAAGAATAAATTTCAGTATTTCCAATTTTCTATTTAAACCACCATGAAAGAAGAGTGCACAGATAATTACAATAAACTTTGTAAATAGTTTCTAATGTGTAAGAAAAGGCAATATTAGGAAATTTGTAATAAAGAGTGTAATAGCTTTATCCTTGCTCTTGATATATCTTAATTAGCTCCTCTGTGAATCAGTGCAATAATTTTCTAAAACATGTTACATTTCCATTAACTTTAAAAGTAATATTACAGATATACTTATCTTATCAAGAGCTGGGGTTGACATTATGCTCAAATTTCTAAACATGATTAAAAACTAATCAGAGAAAAAGAATACCCAGAAGATCATGGCAGTTCATCTGCAAGTTAACCAGAGGCAGGTTCTCAGCTCAGAGAAGCAAATGGTTCAGGGTTCAGGATTTTGGTATGTGAAGAGCTCTCTGAAAACCTGTCCTCTGAGAAATGAACAGGAATTATATAGACCAATATGGAATCTTGTAGTAGCTACAGATAAAACAAACTTACCAGAAGAAATGAATGACCAAAGCTATATGGGGAAAAGCAGTAAAATACCAGGACACACCATGAAACTAGAACAGTGGTGCTAACCAATACAGCCCCACGGATGCTAAATGCATTCTTCCCTCTCATAGCTCTGCATGACACATGGGAGTTTTTCTGAGAAGAAGCTGTACCTGAACCATAGGGCTCACCTGGCTGCTGTTCTCTAACAGGAGTCATAAGTGGATACTCAGGGAAGAGTAAGAACAAGGCAAGCACATATGAGAGTTCCCACCAAGAGTCTCAATCCCCAGCTACTCCTCAGTCCAAGGGACTGCCTGAGCCCTTGTGGCCTTTCTAAAATGCAGCAATACCCAATGGATCTCGCTTTGAACTACAGCCCAGTCTACTCTTGTGTACATTTTTTGTACTCACAGCCCTCTCTGGCAAGGAATCCCAGTGTCTGTCTCTTCATGTGCAGAACCACCTCTCTCTGTTTTAAAACATTGATTAAAATCTCTACAGACAGCAATCCACCTCTCCAGGACTCATTTTTCAGACTACTGTTTGTGTGAATACAAGAATGTTAATGGGTGTTTACTCTCTTCATGTTGTGTTAGATAATTCTTGTAAAGCCTGAGAACCTACTAAAATAAAAGTGAGAAGACAAAACATAATTTTCAGAATATGGCTCAAAATACATGAAAGACATATTTAAAAACAAGTAAGTTAAAGTGAAACCATTTAGAAAATCACTCAAATCACTTCTACAAATCACTTTAGATCATTGCCACCTTTTTCTAAAATCCTAATTCTGAATATTACTTTCCTCATGAGTTTTCAAATCAATTTATATGGTCTTTCCGTAATCTCTCATTTGACCTTTCACTTCTTCCCACTGGGGAGTGAACAGTATATTTGGCTGCTGCTTGCTAAGAAAATGCCGGGGATACATGCACATAATGGAAGCTTTTTCTTTTTTCAAGGTGGTGAAACAGTTCAAGTTATTTTGGTTCTAAAACTGCTTAAAGAGATAGCCAGTATCTTGAAATAACACCTCCCATTGAAGGACTGAGGTTTGAGTAATGGCCAGGTAAAACAAACAAAGGTACTAAAACTAGCAGCCTTGACAAATATGTAATATGTTAAAGACAAAAAAGGTAAATAAACAAATAAAGCTTGCCCAAACAATGCAGTCAAAGCTTCTTCAGTAAGAAAGACAAACTTGGATGTGAGGAGAGAATTCTTTTAAATAACTTCCAATAAACTCAAGCTTGGTACAGGTCTAAACCATTTTCAGAAACACAAAAAGCCAATAGTGAAAGGCCTTTGTGCACGGCAACATTTACACATTTCCTTAAATATCTGTCTTCTTTTACGACAGCACTGCAGCAAATCTGACGTTTTTAAAGAACATAATGAGAAGTGCATTTAGTGAATATAAAAGGTATTTTTATATGGAACTAACTGGAAAATGTCTGATTGGATTGATCCTACAGTTTACCAACAGCTTTATAACTAGCAAAAAAAGAAAAAAAAAAAAGGTCCTCTCTACATATAGGGATCAATACCAAGGACAAGTGCTGGAAGTTCATCGCTCTGACATACACTTATCAGAAGAACTAAACAGCAGCTGTGGTCAGGCTTTTGAAGATCATAAAATGGCAGGCTGCAACTCCTGTGGCAAGCATAGCAAAGTGCTTTATTTTATAGGCTATTGGAGAGGACTTAGAAAAAACAGGAGGACATTTTACCCCTTTTAAATAACTACTCTAAAAGCTTCTTGCCTGCAAAATGAACAAGTACATTTTATACTGACAACACTTTGCAGTCCTCCTTACCTGATGCCAGTAGTGAAACACAGCTACACAGCCTAAGAACTACACTCAAAATTTAAAACACAACAGTCTTTTCCCATCAGAAATAAATTTCAGAAAAATGAGTTAACAAAAGAAACAGCTCTGGCTTAAATAAAACTACTACAGAAAGGGACTAAATATACTGATAGATCATTAAAACCAAAACAGAAAAAACATAAGGAAATGTAATTAAAATTACTAGCAAATGCTACAAAACTGAAAAAACAATACTGCTACTACAAAAAAAAAAAGTTTGTTCTCCCTGTTCCTTGTGAAATCTAATCAGATCCCCCTTCCTCTGCTTTTTTTTTTTTTTTTNTTTTTTTTTTTTGAAAATGTGTGATCTTTTGCAGAAAAAAACAGCAGGTAAGTTGGAAAGAAAATACAACATATTAAAGAATTGCATAAAATTTGAAACATTCCAAAATGTTTCCCAGACTACTTTGCTTTTGTATTTATATAGCACTTTTACAAAGCACTTTTAAAAATATTAAATTTTGAACCAAAAAAAAGCTAAATTAACCCAGAGTGTCTGTAACCTAGAACTTAGCAAGTGTGATATTTTTAACTGCATATTCAGAAATACGCTTCTAAGTAATAAGAGCCATCATGGAGTGATTCATAGCTTCATGCAAAAACATCCCACAATATAAATCTTGTTAACCTTTTGAAAATCCCCAAAAGCTCATTACAAAGCTGCTGAGTCCTGGCATAACAAAATCTTATTTTAAAGTATTTACTGTCCCCCTAAAAAGTCTATTACTTAAAAGAAATAATACACTTGAGTTGGTTGGATTTTATCATGCTCTGGCAGGCAAAGAAGTGTCAGACAGTGATTTATGTCAAATCAAATTATCCTAGGAAAATAATTATAGAAATTTGGGAGAAATAATTTCTCAGCTGATGTTAAACAATAAATTATTCTCTGCCTGAATTAATGTCAAGTTTACAGGGTAATGAGCATTACAGTGAAAAGACTCATGAAGAAAATGTGGTACCTTTCCTATTCTATTACTTTTCTCAGTTCTTGGAAACTACATGCAACACCCTTGGAGACACTGGTTTTCAAATGGATTTGTTGCACAAAAGCTGATTAATTTTCTTCTCCAAATGAGGGACCTGTTTCAAGAAACGTTGCATATTAAATTCTACTTACTGAAAATATGCATTTATGACATTTAAATTATATTCTCCAATGTAAGCACTTAATTTTATTATAATTCCTATCTTGATCTAACTTTACAGTCATTACCAAATAGAACAGTGTGGATATTTGAGTAGAAGCACAATGACTGAATTGATTTTGAAGCTCCCAAGTAAAAGCAGAGTAAAACCCTGGCCTTACTGAAATCAGTGAAAGAACTGCTGCAGCTTTTACTGGAACCACTATTACACTCTTTACATTCTCTCTTTGCCTGCCATGAAGGCAAAATTCATGAGATTTACTGTATTCTACAAACACTATTTTCTACATTTTAGAACCCATTCTTGAATTTCTTCTTCAGTTTTCACTGTAGTAAATAAAGTAAGATGAAAATATGTCCCAAGGTTTGTCCTGCATTTTGGGAGAGAATGTACAGAAGGGAGCCTTCAGCGAGAGCTATGGCCAGTGATGCTAAGCCAGAAGCTTCATTACAGTGTTAAAACAGAAAGAACTTTAAAAATTATTTTACATACTTATTTCTTTGAAAGTACCATTTTCTCAATGAGAAAATAATACTTTCCAACTTTTTTATTATTCTATTGTGCAAATGTATGCACATGAAAGAACGTGTTCTTATTGCTAAGAGAGTACTAATTTTATAACACTGATAAAGTTTTTTTTCTCAGACATCACTCTGTGGGCAGCAATTGTTGGTGTCAACTGTAAAACTGCTGATGAACACTGTTGTTGTAGCCCAGAAAACCAGTCATACCATGGGCTGCATCCAAAGTTGTGGCCACCAGAGCAAGGAAGGAGATTCTGCCCCTCTACTCCCCTCTCATGAGACCCCACCTGGAACACTGCAACCAGCTCTGTGGTCCTCAGAACAGGAAGGACACAGGCTTGTGAGCCCAGAGGAGGGCCACCAAGATGATCACAGGAATCAAACACTTCTCCTATAACAAAAGCTTGAAAAAGTTGAAACTGTTCAGCCTTGAAGAGGGAAGGCTCTGGGGAGACTTTACTGTGGCTTTTTAGTACCTGAAGGGGGCTTAAAAGAAAGATGGGGATAAACTTTTTTAGCCTGCAAATGTACTAAAGCCTGGTTTTACTGTCAATCTCCTGTCAAGAAAACTTCTCTAGATTGCACTAGAACCTGAAGGCTTTCAGGCAGTGCCTACGAGTGGGAAATACATACTGCAGTAGAAACATAACATATGGGGAGAAAAATTATCTATCAAAACCACAGAATAATACAACCTGTTATTTTAGCCAGCTGGTTTGGTTTTGTATTAGATTCTGCTCCCATATTCCAGTGACTCAGTAACACAATCTAATTAGAAAAGTACTCTTGTCTGGCTCTAGATAATGGTATTTATGAAGTTTTTATACAGTTTGAGAGACTTTCATTTCATCCATGCTTCTCTTCACATTTACACTCATGTAGGGAATGTCATTCCTATAATCAGAAACAGAAAATATGAACTGCTCATAATGAAAAGTCCTGGACATCTACAGCTGTACAAACAGTCATCTCCATCTCAATTTTTTTTCCTTGATGATAATTTTCTTTGCACATATTTGTTCTGCTGACTTCTGTCAAAATTAGGCTTTGTGTTTCTCTGAGCTTAGCAGAGCTGCCCTGCCAGGGGGAAGTCCAAGGAGACAGGACTGATTAGAGTGCTAGTGGAAAATCTCCACAAACCCACCCTCCACAGGAAGCCACAGACCCAACAGATAAGGTGAGGATAAAGTGGGTACACTGCATTTCCTTCCTCATCTTTTGCCATCACACAGCAGAAGCTATTAACTGCTCCCTCCAAAACCACAGCAACGTCAAGCCCGGTACTAAAATGCCATAAAATGCAGTTTAGTGTGAGACAGGGGAGAGCACAACAGAGAGTTGGAAGAGACCAAGTTACATGCTTTAAGTTCTTCCTAAACAGGTATTTGCCAAATGAAATCACCATGCCCAGAATGCTTGCAGGACAATGCAAAAGCACTCTAGCAGGGCCTGCCAATGCAGCTTAAGGACACTAACTCCTTCCTGATCCTCGTGTGCCAGTGATGCCAAGTCAGAGCCTGATACACCAACCAAGGGTTACTATTCCGCTTCATTCCACAAAATGCCTCAACACTCTCTGCTTCCTTCTTATATAAGTCTCTGCTTCAATGGGCAGCAAAGAAACTATAAAAAGACACACCTTTTTATATTATCAAATAATACGTTTTACTGTGAAAGCATGTATTTACATAATACTCTGTTTCTTCCAATGAATTTTACCCCCTACCTCTTATCTAGAAACCTAAAGTTAGAAGACCATTTTTGTTGGTGAATGCAGCTGTTACCCCTTGCTGGCCAGTACAAATGGATGGGAGCCTTCTAGGGAAAAGGAAACACCAGGAATACAGTCTTGTTAGTGATGACTTTTCCTATGCAGCACATGCTGTATTTTGCAGTTTTAAAACAAATTCTGGAAATCTGAAATTCTCTGGCCTTTTACATGATCTCCACATAATAGGCACATATTTTTTAGACACCCTGTTCTGGGATTAGATACATGGGGGTTCTGACACAGCTAATTTATGTGTAACTTTCAGATGCTTTGCAACTGGCAGGAATAAGATAAAAATGGTTAATGCTCATGTCAACTCTGGATCTTCAGCCCACCTGCAGACCTAGTCAATAATTCTCTGAAGTGTACTTGGCAATCTATGTAAAATAAGTTTGACTGTCTCACTTTGAGGCTCAGGGGATATGTCCATGTTACAAAATAACTTAGGCCAGGATACTCGGCAGAAACTGTTCCTGTGCTGGCAACTTCAGCAGCCTAGCTGAAGTTGGAATGTGCATTTAGAACAAAACACAGCTAAGTTCCAGAAGTCAAAGCAAAGATGATGAAAGTTTGAAAAATGTTGGGGAAGATTACTTCTCCCACATCTCTATGCTCTGGATGGAGGAAAGAGTTTCATTCCCAGCACCTATGAATTCAGAAATTGTTCAAGAAGCATTTTTCAATAAATATTTAGCAATAATCACTCCAGAAAGGCAAGAAATATTGCACAGATGTTCTTATTAAATATGATTACCTGACATACTGCTGGGAGTTATGGATATGTAATCATTCTTGTCCTTCTTCCGTCACCAATGTCACCTGCCAAAAAAAGGGAAAAAACCCCCATGTAATATGTTCATAAATTCTCATCTGCAGAATACCAGTAACCTTTAACCAAGATGGAACCTTCAGGATCTTGAAGAGCGTGGTCAATGTCTGATGGCTTAACACATTAAATTCACAGCACTTTGCTTAGCTGCATGAGGTAAAAAATGTAAATCAGGTCCACAACATGGTGGACTGGAGGAGCTGTGATTAACAGGGATTTGGAAGCAATGTCTAAAAGTTTATGCCTATTGATGCTAAAAAAAAATGCTTCTGCACACTTCATGGAATACTTTCTTTTTCTTTTTTTTTTTTTTTTTTCTCCAGATTTTTTTTTCTTTTTTTTCCCCAGAAGTTTCTCTAAGTCTTGTATGTTACTTTAGGAGCTAACTGGTTTCTACTTTACAGTTTCTAATGATATATGCCCATTACTCCCAGGTTCAGTAAAAACAGAGGATTCAAAGGAATCTCTGTCACAGTTATACCAATTCTTACCCAGTCATTCGAAACCCAAAAGTCTACTGACTTTTACAAAGTTCTGAGATGTAAATAATAGTTTTACTCATATGGCAGAAAACTAATTTACATGTACTTAACACAACTTTTGAACAATGACATCTATTTTATTAACAAGACATCTGCAGCTGTGAAGAACTGAATCTGGCATTTTAAAGTTTTGGTTCTCATATTTAGATTGTGTCCCCCTTTAATATGTCCATACACACACACACACAGACATACTAACTATACTCTTTTTCTGTTTGGTAGCCAAGATTGAAGCCCTGCAAGCTAATTTAGTGCCAGGAGAGAAAGTCATGGATACCAGTTATGCCAACATCCTTCAGCCGTACTGGTATTTATACCAGCCCTCACATTTTTCACACAGAGGCATCACAGGCAGCATGCCCTTGTTCTGCTATCCCTGCCCAAAACACAGTGCCCAGCTGGATGATCCCAGCTCGCTCCCTAGTTTAAGCGCCAACAATCCAACTCAAGCAGAGACAATCCTAAAGGCATTACTCCAGAATAGCGACAAGATCTCCTTAGAATTTTTAAGTAAGAAATCCCAGGCCTACAAGTGACCCCAATAATGCCTGCAGAAAACTAGCCTGAGAACAGTCACACCCTCTGGAACATCCCCCTGTACTCAGCACTGGTAAGGCCACACCTCAAATACTGTGTTCAGTTTTGGGTGAGTTTTACTTCACTTTAAAAAGATCACTGAGGTGCTGCAGCATGTCCAGAGAAGGGCAACAAGGCTCATGAAGAAAACCTGTCCCATGACAAAGGGCTCAAAGTGCTGGGGTTTAGCCTGGAGAAGGCTCAGGGGGAGCCTCATCCCTCTCTACAACTGCCCAAAAGCAGAATGTAGTGACTGAAGTGTGACTGCAGTGAGAGGACCAGAGGAAACGCCTTCAGCAGAGACAGGGGAGACTCAGATTAAATATTACATTACATTTTTCATTGTTAGGGCAGTCAGGCATTGGAATAGGTTGCCCAGAGAGGTTGTGGAATCACCATCCCTGGAGGGGTTTAAGAGGCAACTGGATCTGGTGCTGGATGATGTGGTTTAGTGGTTACAGTGGTAGCTCTGGCTTTATGTTTGGACTGGATGATCTAAAAGGCCTCTTCCAACCTTTCTGATTCTGTGATTCTATGAACAGAAAATACCTCTCTTTTAATGTTAGCATGGAAGTGACATTTCAGAGAGGAAGTAGAACCTCTCTTAAATTGTCCTGATCACCATTCTATGGTAAGAAACTGGTCTGTGTTAACGAACTGGTGGATTTTATTTCTCTCCATCCATTCTGTGCCACAGCCCTGTCACTGTTTCCTCTTGGCCACCGTTTCCTCACACAGGGCACCTTTCCCTTGAAATAAACATCCTCCCCTAGCAGCGGGCTGAACATCGAGTGCATCTGCCGTGTTTGGGCAGGGGTCAGAAGGAGAGAGCAGGTGAGCCGCAGTACCGGGTAATTAATGGTAATTAATGCACCTGGGACGCGGCCCCGCCGCTTCCCCTCAGCCCATCGGCCTCCGGGCCGCCCCCACACGGGGCAGGCTCCCCTCAGGTACGCCCGGGGTGGGCGGGACGCCCGGAGCCCGGGGCGCCGCTTCGTGCCCCAATACTCGAGACGCGGTGTGAGGCAGGGCCATGCCCCACGGCCACCGAGGGCCGGCTGCCAGGGGGCCCGGAGGGCACAGAGCAGCGCGGCGGGGAAGGGGCGCCGCCCGAGCCGCCGGCAGGAGCCGCGGCCTCCCCGCCCTCCCGCGGGCAGAACCCGCCCGCAGCGCGGCGCGGCAGCGGCCCCTGGCGGCCGCGGGCAGCGCCATTCCCGGCCTTTTCCTTTAACCGGGCACGTCTGCGCAGAGCTTTAAATTAAATTAATTGCTACTCCAAAGGTCGGAATTGTTCATGATTAAAAAAAAAAAAAAAGCAAAAAACAAAAAACAAAAACAAACCACAAAAAACTCCCCGAACAATAAAGAACCAAAAAACCCGCCAACAAACAACAAAAAGCAAAACACTCCCACAAGACACAAACACACTACACCCCCTTCTCCCAAATAAAAAAGCAGGGAAAAACCCAACCAAACCCATAATCATAGAATATACGGAGCTGTAAAGGACCCACAAGGATTGTCGAAGTCCAGCTCCTGGCCCTGCACAGGGTAACTCCAGGAATGTGATGCTGATGGGTCCCTTCCAGCTCAGCAGATTCTGTGATTCTGTGATTCTGCGGATGGCACCATGTGAGAACGTTGCCTCGGGGTCCTGGAGATCTGGCAAGCTTGGGACCACGACCACTTCCCTGAGGAAACAATTTATTTTGTCCATTCTAATTTCCTAGTAATCTGAAATAATTTCTCTCTGTAATGTATTATATTGAATGGAAATGACTTATTTCAGGACATAATGTTCGTTCTATTTGCAAAGCAAGCACAATGCAAAACTTACTAAAGTTTTACAGAAGGAGCTTCTTTATATGAGGGATGCAGAGCACTGGAACATGCTACCCTGCAAGTCATGGAGTCTTCCACTCTGGAGACATTTAAAACACACCCTGGACATGTTCCTGTGTCACCTGTAACCTGCTCTAGGTGACCCTGCCTTGGACTGGATGATCTCCAGAAGTCCCTTCCAACCCTAACAAGTCTGTGAACTGGTAAAATATCCTCCAGCATACGTGTGACAATGTGTTTTTACCTTGTATTTTCTCCCAAGCAAGCCACCTGAGCCTTCATCTGAGCTCCTAGAAAAGATGGAATCTTTTTTAATCTTATAAGGGAAGAGCCAATTCTCTGCTCAATATTTCCGTGTACAAACCACACAGCCAGAGGTGACAATGCAAGGTCTTTCTTTTTGCTGCTGACATCTTGTGGAACTTCAAAATCCTTCACAGTTTGTCAATCCAGATTTGAAAGGATACAAATTTAGATCCGGCCTCCAATTAAAATCAGACTCTGACCCATCCCACCACGTCATGGGACGTCGTGAACCTCAACAATAAGCCATTTCCCAGAATTTAATTGTGTTTTGGTGACTCAGTGACACACAAACATACTTGAAGCAAACAATTGAGTATTTCAAACAAAAATTCTGCCCCTCCTGTAAATAATTACTTACTAAACCTAAAATTATTGGGTTTGCACCAATCTATTAAAAAAGATGATAAACAAAGGATAAATAAAATGTTCTTCAATGAATTCTGTACAAAGAGAAAAATTCTAGTTATCCTGGGAGTTTTGCCATTTTCCCTGATGAGACTAGGACTTGGCATAAAAGCAGCTGCCACTTGTGTAAAGCAACTAATTACAAAATAACTGTAAGAAAAGCTGGTCTTTTGTTTTGAAGCATTACATATCTGGCTTTGGCAGTCTTTTTGTGAGCCACAGTTTAAAATGAAGAGTGTGCATCCTCTTTTTCTCCTCACACCTGCCTAGAGATAAAGTTTCTTGGAGCAGGTCTTGATGTTGCTGTAAATGTACAGCATCTCACCCATCTGGCATCTCCACTAGGTCAATTTAGCAGCTGCCAAAAGATGCACAGTAACTGAGCCCATCTGTAATACCTGCTTTGTGATGATGATTTTGATCATCACTATGATGATTATTTAAACCATTAATTAAAACCATAATAAATAATAATTAAAATCATAGTGATGATTAAAAACATTTTATTATTTTAATAATCTGCCCAAATATCTTGGGATTTTTTCTAAAGGATGCTTTTATACCACATTTTATACGCCAGAAGTAATTTCCTATTTTTCTTTGCAAGGAATGTGGCCCATAGAGGGAAACATTGTGGAAATACAGAACTATTTATCCATTCTGGCACATTCACAGCACACTCCTCTGAAGGCACAACAGAGCTTCTACTTCACAGGAGCAAGAATATTAAGTGGTGTCTACATTAATTGTAGCCAGCTCCTCTTGAAAGCATAGTTGTGTAAGATGTTGGGAGGAAATTGGGTTCTTTTTAAGAGTCTACAGCTAAAAAGTACCATGAGCAGGCACAAATGGGAAGGATGCAGATGAGTCACAGACAAGTCTCCACTACATCAGGCCAGTGATGTCTGGGGGTCTTTTCAGACACTGCAGAGTAAGTTTTTTTCCTGCCAGAAATGACACAATTTTTATGGCTAAGCTTTGCAAATGTCACAGGGAGCAGGCTTTGTTAGATTATCTTTTGTGAGTTGAGCACTTACTGGGCCACAAAAGAGCTGCCCAAGGTCTCATGGCTCTGAGTCACAGTCCCTGAGCACGCAGCAGCAATTCAGAGGCTGCTATCTCACATCCCGCATGACCTCCCTGCGAGAGAGCTGCAGCAGCAGACTGGGCACTATGCTCCTTCTCCATTGGACACCTCAAATGAAAGCAGTAAAATGCACACTGCATCATCATATGGAGTATTGTGTATCTATAGCCCTGCACCAGGAAAATAATATTCTTAGACTGCCCCTAAATAAATTTTTAAAAAGAGACATCTTTGGAATCTTCAGCTCCTCCAGCCTGAATAGGTGATATTTTGAATTAATTCTCAGGCTCTGGTCTCCAATCCAAAAGTACTGTCTAGCCATATTGCCAGTCACTGTACATCCTTACTTTTTCCATAATGAAAGGCAATTAACCAGTTAGCATTAATCTGTGAAGTTAGGGGTTTTCCCACTTTCACCAAGTGCCTCCTCCTTCACAGGAATGCATCAGATTAACCAATAACTGTCTAACAGGAGTTTGCTGCCCAGGGGATGAGGGTGTTTTTGACCATATTCTGGTGCTTCAGATTTAAATGGTGGCTGCCTCTAGGGCAGGGCCAAGGTAATTTTGTGGTTTGAGTCCTGGTTCCTGTCCCTACCATGAGCTGCACACCTTCGGGAAGGCCTCAGGCTTCCCTTCCCACTCATCAAGCAGCTGCATGGGGTGGACAAGCACAGCAGTGCCTGCTGTCTCTTCTCAAGGCAGGAACAGGTGGGAAAAGCGATTTTGCACCTTTCAGAAGCACTGACAAGCTGTCCAGCTCTTTGCTGGACTGCTCCTTGACATCCTCTTTTAAAAGCCAGGGGAAGGGCCATGGGGCAATCTGGCTCATTTGCACAAGTCCCTCCTGTAACCCTACCTGCAATTCCCGGTGTCTCTGGCTTATCCCGGCACTCTTACACAACACTCCTACACAACGCTTGCCAGGTGCTGGGCTGCCTCCAGGGAGGCTGAGGAGAGGGGTGGGCTGCTGGCAGACCCGGGGAAGGGGGAAGCCTGCCCAGGTCCTGGGAGCTGATGAGGGCACTGAGTAGGATAGCAGAGCATGTAGGTTTTGGAATCGGGCACAGGGGGAAAAGCTCCAGCACAGTCAGAGCGAGAGCCACAAGACACCAGCCCCTCTTGCCTTGTCATTCCACAAGTTACAGCACTTCCTTTTTTTTCTTGGGGGCTGTCTTGGCTTGGGGGTGATGAATTATGGGATGTATAATCTGAATATTTTGTTCTGTAAACTCTGTAAAAGTCACTCTCACTTTTAAGTTCATCTTTAGTGAAAAATCCAGAGTAGCAGCTCCGCACCAGGAAACATTAGAAGGTAGCTCACAGGCTGTATTGATGCCTAACTGTATTTTTACATTTGTTTCAATATTTAATGTTGCAATATTTAACAGCAAAGAAAAAAATTGTATTTTGGAGCAAGTTATATAGAGGATTTTGCAAGTTGTACATATTCAGTAGAACATGTACTAGACCATGGTTTATGGTACATGATACATTTATCATGAGCCAGCAGTATTTCCTCCCTTGCAAAACATAATGAACAACTGTGCATTGCATGAGAAATAAAAATCTATCTAGTTTTCCAAATATATTTAATGAAAAGCACCCATAAGAACTAGCTGGTAGGCACAAGCTCAGAAGTGGGCTTTGACTCATACTTTTTATTGCTAGCTCACAGGGACACAAAAACATGCAATAAAGCATAAAATCAAAACCACAGTGCACTATCATTATAAACATTTGCAGCTTATCCCGAAACATAAGAACAAAAAGGCAAAGAGCTATTGAGCTTTTTAATAGGAATGTCCAGTAATTCTGTGTAACATCCCCTTCACACAGACAACTCATCCTCAGCTCTGTGCAGGCATCAGCAGATTTTTTTACAGCATGAAAGCCAGAAAATTATTACATGCAGACAATAAGTCTCATAAAATATAACAGTAACTTCACTGTTTAACAGGGTTTTGTTAGCATCTTGTGTTTCAATAAGCAGATCTGCAAGATAAACATTACTGAATTAGACAGAAAAATTAATTCTTCCTATAGTCTCATTGTAGTAAGGCTTTGGATGTGGCTTATGGTTTACATGACAGCCTGAATGATAAAGCTGTTGATTTGNAAAAAAAAAAAAAAAGAGACACCCAGTGGTACAAAATAAAGTAATGCAGGACAGAAGCAAGATAGAAGTTGTTTTTATGATTTCATCAAAACTTAATGGCTTACTGCACTGGCGTAAATAGATTTTTGTAAGTGGAAAATATAATAAAGAATTACTATGCATGGAAAATATAATAATGCATTTCTTCATAGGCAAAAAGAAACAGAATTTTAGTGTGTCTGTTGTCTCCCAGTAGCCTGAACAGATTAAAAAGACAGTTTCGTAAATATCACTGAAAGAACACAGATGGAGACTGTAATATTACCTTTAAACCACCTGGGCATCAAGCAGAAAATGGTACATGTAATTCTCCTCTTGCCCTATACTTACAGAAATGAATGATGTTATCTCATTTCCACAGTATCTCACTTATTATCACGATGTGGAGCTGCTGACTGCCCCTAAGATGTAAAGGCTCTAAGAAATCTACTTACATTCAGCTTAACACTAGGTCAGCATAATGGCCTGCAGCCCTCTCTTTGCTTTACTTCATCCCCCAGCAGAAATGTCAGCTCCCCAGCACTTTGCTTTGACCTACTACATGTGTACACAGGAGGGCATGAGAGGAGCACAGAACTGGAGACAGCCCTGTTTAGCCACTGTTCCGACAACCAGGGCTCCACTGCCTGTGAGGGATTTTCTTCACGTGAGGTGTCACTGTGTGAGCCAGCCAGCTTTGCCAAAGAGCAGCTGGCCTGTAACTGTGAATCAAGTGATGTTTGTATCATTAAAGATTTAAGGCTTAATTCACAAAGACCTCTACCAACTTGAAGAAATATCTAGTTGAGCAAGGATCCTGGAGGGCCGAGAATGATGGAGGGGGGGAGAGAATTTGTACAAAATATCTCTAATTTGAGTGCTAATTCTGTCGTTTTTTGAGATACTTCATGGCTTTTGTGTTCTTTCTCCAGCACACAGGTGTTCCATTCAAACAACAGCTTTGACATAAAACTTTCCTTGTTTGTCTATTTTGTTATGTCGACTCAGGAAACATGAGCTCACCCTGAAATTTCAACAAGGGACAGTTTATCTTCTATGCTAATTTCTGTTATTACTCACTTAGAAGAGTATATTAGATGAAGGCTGTCTTGACCTACCTACTCTGCAACTGACTGATGTTAGTAAATCCCAAAGATAATAAATTTCACAGACTTCCCTTGAAACTGGTGAATTTCCCCCCTTATGACAGAATAGATAAAGAAAAATAGTATTTTCTAAATGTCAGGAGGGGAGGTACCTGGATGAATCTTGTTAACACGAATGCATTTTGTCAATGCATCTTATATATGCTGTGCCTAAAAAATCAGTGAAGCAGAAATGAGTATGTTCTAATCTACAAATGTCACTCTGAATAGGGATAAGTATTACCCTAAAGATTGGTACTGGCATTTGTTTGAGCTATTTTCAGGGATTCAGATATGAACAGCAGAATTAATTCAGCTTTAGGCTTTCTGCTTTTCTTAACCAGAGCTTCAGAAAGTCACCACTTAGTTGAAAAAACAAATTATAAAAAAAAAAAAATCTAAATGAAAAATTGTTATCTGTATTGCAGGCTTTGAATTACAGTGTGCAAATATATAGAACTTTGCAGAAAACCTTGGCAAACAAAACAAGAGATGCTTTTACAGCTATGGATTTAGCCTCATGGGTTTTGTCTATTGTGTGACTTTATGAGTTTCCAAATTTGATTCTATTTTTCCTAAAAACTGATAGCTGAATCAGAAGTCAGAATTGAATTGCCAAACCACTGAATTCTGAAATGTTTGACACAGATTCGAGACCTGAAATATACGGCTTAAACTCAATTATAATTGGGAAAAAATTTTGAGGCCACTGATTTTCGACAAAATCAAAGTAACAGACCAGAACAAGTTGTTAGTAGTTTTCTGAAATCTGTATCCCTAGCCATCAAGAACTGTGGTGGGTGAATAAAGTCTAGCTAGACTCTGTGCAAGATCCTTTCCACAAGTCAAACTGGCAGACCTGGAGCCTTTGCCTGCGACTCCAGAAGTGGCTCAAGGGAAAAGGGCATCAGAGGGTTGGTGACAGTGTGACACACACCAGTACAGGACAAGGCACCTCTGGATGTTTAGGACCAGGTTTTGTATCAAGCAGTAAAGCAGAAAACATCCCTGAAGGCACATTAAAAGCACACCAGACACACAAAAAAGTATGACTAATAGAAAGGGAGGGACAAACATGTAAAGTGAAGTGATTATGGGGCTGGAGTGACAGATATCTGTTGAGAGTTAACTATGGTCTGGTGAAGTGACGAGAAAGTGAACACAGGGATAGCCATGCTCAAAAGAGAGCAAGGAATGATGGAAGAATGATACTGCTATGGGAAATTTGGTCAAATTATGCTAATGGTTACTGGTGGACATGTAATTAGGTTAGCAGGCAGCTATATTTAGAAAGAAAAAAAAATCATGCCTGGTTTTAATTGATATTTTGAAATGGAAAACTTTATATTGCTATTTCTGAGGTTCACCCAAAAGCTTATTTTTCAAAAGAAAAAATTCAATGACTTCAGTAAAAATTAGGCTCAGATTGGAGAAGGCTTTCTGCAAACATTCTCTCTGAAATTTCAAAATACAAACCACATGTTTCATAGATACATCAATACATTTATAATTATTATAAATAAATAAAGAGTTTCAAGTTACCTGGCAATAAGCTAGTGGTCATAAAATATGACTGTATTAGAACTATCTAAATGCCAATTTGCTTCTGGTTTTGGGCAGACAAAAGTTATGGAGAGAAGGAATAATACTTGTGAAAATGAAGTAGAGGCTCTTGTTTCACTTTTTTCTTTAAACAGAAAATTGCTCGTACCCTCTGTAATGGCTTTGTCTGTATAACCAGCACTGCAAGTACTTAACTGAATTTCAGCTGAGGATTTTCACAGCTCAGAAGTTACCATATTCAAAGTCCTATTCCTGTTTAATTTTTTTTTGTGAGCAAACACATTACAGCATATTCCCAACTAAATAATTCACTGATTTAATCTTTAAGGCAGGCAGAGTTTCCTAAGAGGTGTATTCTAATCTCTATCACGTCTTATACCCTTTTCCCTGACCTCACTGGGGGCCCAGTGCAAAGAGGAGAGGACAACTACTTCTTCTCAGAAGATGTATATATACTGATATTAAGTACAAACATCATAGATGTGTGCCTGCTTTTGTGTGCAGACTGGAAATAAATCACATAGCCTAAGCATTAACAATAGCCTTTCAGTATGTCTGATAAAACAGTGATTTCTTCTTATTTTTTTAGCCCTCTCTTCTTGTTTGCTGCCTCATTTACAGCTAACAATAATAGAATTAAGCCCAGAAATTAAAAGAAAAAGTTTAATCACTGATGATTTCGCTATCTCTCCCAAGGAAACAACAAAAGTCCACAACCTTTTAACCTTTTCCATCCTATTTGCTAATTACTTATTTTCTAATTAACCCATTATGCATCTGTCAGTGTGTTTTAAATTAAATCACTTTAATTGCTAGTAAGTAGGGTTTATTTAGTTCCTGGTATGGCTGTACGGGGTCATGAGTGGGGAGCTGTTGAACCACTGAGTTACAGGTGGCTCTGCAAAACTGCTGAAGTTGCTGAAGATAAAGAGGAGTTAAGCTGCTTTCCTTAGGTGGTTCGATTTTAATGTCTAGTGGCATAGTTCTAATGGATAAAAGTTTACTGCAAATACAGGATGGCATTTTTTATTCCTAGTATGCAGATCACATTGGGCATTAATTTGTTGCTTGAAATAACTTTTAATAAAGGAATAATTATGCTAATAGTTCTAGAAAATGCCAATACCACAATGCTTACTTTGCTGTAGAGCACAACTCTGAAATGCAACACAGCTATATATTAACAGCCAAATTTCAAAATAAAGAGAATAAAGAAGGCCTAAAACATGGGACACAGGGAGTCTTAAGTATGAGGCTAACAGTCAACCCATTAAAAATCTTAATGCAAAACACTATAAAAACTGGTGATAGCTTTAAGGATAGGCATAATGTTTAATGAGGACAGACATAAAAGATTTTGTTCTCTGTAGCACAGCCCCCTTCTACCCCTTGCATGACCTGACTCGCTTCACTGACTCTGCAGAAAATACCCACTTTTTGCTGGGTTAGTTTTGTGCTGGGTTAGTAAGCTGAATTATCCCTGTGAGGTGGCTGGTGACCACCACAGCTGGCACCAAGTGGCAGGAGACCACAGCTGCTCAAAGGCAATGGGAAGGAAATGAGGCTCACCCTGTCTCATAAAATGGCACAGCAGAGGAACGCAGGATGAGTTGATGTCTTTTGTGATAAACTAGGGTATTTATGACTCTGTGCATTGAAATTACTTTTTAATTGTTAATTATTTCTGAAGCTTTCTGAAACACCTTGTAAGTCTTGTAAGTCAGTCTTGTGCTGTGAAAAAAAAAAAGCCTAAAGACAATGTAATACATTATAACCCTTTTTGTGTTTAGATACTTATACACTGAAGAAAGGCACTAAAAAGTGCTAGTTGTATGTTCTGGAGAATGACAGTATGAATCGGTAAGGTCAGCATTCCCTTTAGCACTAAGCAAATCCATGAGAGACACAAGAATGAATTTCCAGCAAGAACCAAAGTCCACATCACTGCTAAGTTACCTAAGTGTAACAGTGGGTCAAATAAATAATAAAGACCACACAGAGGAAAGACTTAGCTGAAAGAGTTAGCTGGCTGAACTTGGCACACAAACTTTGTTCTGAAAATCTGTTAAGAATACTAAAATCCAAGACCAGCCTAGATGTTAAATGCTTCCTTCCCTATTTCTAGAAAAAAGTAAGTGTATGAAATCAGGAGTAAAATGAATAAAAGAGCAGAATAAATAAAGCAGCTCATGGAGCACACCTGAATGAGACCTAGAGTAACCCACCCAAACTGCACTTTCTGTGCAGTGAGGAAGCTGTAATTGACCTCTTCAGCTTGCTATGTCACCTATGTAGTTTACCTTCAGCTACAGGCTACCAAGACATGGCTGGAATATTCTGGTCCAGCATTTTGTTGCTGCCACATTTCTACTACTGCATTCACCCTGATGCCCTCCTTGCTGATCTCAGGAGCTCCACACCTCCACAGGCAGCGTGCCTGGGACGCTCACCTCGCCACCCCCAGTCTTTGTGCCACTCCTGGGCAGAACACCCCATCCCTGCATTTGCTGTGATAGCACTTCCACTGTGAGACAGCTCACAGGTGCACAGGAGGAGCATGAGGGGCTGCAGAATGATGTAAACGAGAATGGGAGACTTCTACTTTTTTAACGAGGAGCTTTTGGACAGCCTTCAGGGACAGCAAAGCCTGTCAGAGAGAAGCCATGAAAAGCTCCACAAATAGATGTATCTGCTGTACAGAGAGTGAGGATACAATCAGAAATCTTACATTTGCTTATAAAAGGTAAAGAATGAAAGATGCAGTAATAGAAATGCAGTAAGACTCAGAAAGATATTTCTAACAGCTGATTCTGAACATGCTTTAATATTATATGACCCATCATAAATAGATCTGTATTGACCTGTCCTGAGATGATGAAGCTTTGGGCAGGTGTTCTAGAAGCTTAGACTGATGGAGAAAGCCAAACCACTGACAGAAATGACAGCTTTAAGGGTGGCCTGCTTGTAGGTGCACAGAGGATAGGTCCATGCTGGAGAAACACACAAGGAGTCCAAGCCTCTGGAAGGAAAGCATGGTAAAATCAAGCAGTATAAATTCAATTGCAAGGCCCTGTTCAGCACCACCTGCTTCTCCTGAGTTGTGAGTTGCATATCTGAAGCTGTTTTGCTTTCCTTGGTTTGTCAGTAGCTGGCTCAGATCCTTCCAGTTTCACTATTGCCTGCATTCAACCCCTATTTATGACTTAGAGCATGTATTTATCAAAGCAGTAAAATTAGGGGTCTTGAAAGGGCAGAGGGAGGTCAGCATGGAAGCATCATGCTCCCAGTGTCCGAAGAAAAACCCTCGTATGAGCAGATACACTTTCCCCAGAAAGCACACCAAAAATCACGTGCAGAAATCTTACCCACCCCTTTTCTTAAGTTCATTAAACTCTCAATACTACAGTGTTTCATGATGGCTATGTGACTGAGGTAACACCAAGGTATCAATCTGAGTTTCTTTGCTCTCCTGAGTCAGTGGGATGAGCCAGGTTTTTTTTTTAATACATAATTCTCTCCTTTCTCCTCCTTTCCAATTTTCCAATTATCTCTCCTTCTGTTCTAACTTCACATCTTGTTTGTGAGGCTGTGTAACAGGAAAACTGGATGTTGCATTTCATTCCTGAGGGGCTCCACTACCAAATGCCAAAGCCACGGCCCTGATGACTCCGTCTCTGTGCGCTGCTCCTGTGCATCTGCTGCCTGACAAAAAAACAGATCCTTGAAGAACATGGCTGCAAGCAGGGGCAATCACCATTCAAGGAAAACTTTGTTTTAAGACACCCAGCAGAGTTGACTTCAAAGGTTAGCAGGAAGATGCTGAATCCCACCTGGTGTGGAGCGCCAGGGGCAAGACAATGATAAAGCAGGGAGTGGTCCCAGAGGTGCAGCACACTGAACAGTTCCAAGGAACTGAAGAGTTTTCTGGTTAAAGCTCTACATAAACACACTGCAGTGGTAAGGGATGGAAGATACTAATGTGAGGATTACCCAAGTGAAGTTAGCAGATGAATTTTTGCTGCTTATCTCAGAAAAGAGTGTCCTGAAAATAAAGACAAAAAGGAAGCCAAAGAGAGTCAAAGGAGAAGACACAAGCAAAACAAGTCCCAAACACAAGACGAAATGGAAGTCGCTACTTTTTCAGTAGATTTCAGTCTTCCATTTAGCACCATTTTGATTTAACTAATACGCAGTTTGATTTTAGCCAGACACTGAGACAGTTTTTATGCTACTCACATCAATGTATTCATTATGTACTCACATAATGTATCAGGAGAAGCAGAATGGGAAATCATCCTTGTATTGCTGATACTGAGGCTTCCCATGATTTATCTCAGCAGCATCACATGGATATTAAAAAAGACAGTGAAAATACATGATCTTAGAAGTGATATTCCACATACTTCCCACTAGGCTTATCTGGAAACATGCTAAAATAAGCATCAGAGACATTATTTTCCTGTTGCCTTTCATAGTGTCTCAAGCAGAAAAATATTAAGTGTGAAAAGCAACACACCAGTCTAAATTAAGGATGTGGGCATTTTCCCATCCAGTGATGGGAAATCTATCACAGCAATTTTAGAATTAATAAGTTTCAGAAGTATTAATAGATGGATCTAATCTACATTCAATGTTATCCAAATTACTTTGTGCTGAAAGAACAAGTTCCGTATAATGAAGAGAAACAAACGAAGCTCACAGAAAAATAATTAAAGTTGGGGAGTTGCAACGGGAATTGGAATCAGCACTGCCTCATGTTCCGTGTTGAAAATTTATTCTTACGGTTACCCAGCTTCCTCATCCATAAGGTGGAGATGATAATACTCGCTTCAGTTCCAACAGTATGCCAGTAAGATCTACAGATAAGCCATCAGAACTGCAATTATTAATATCATATATGCTTGGCATGCATTTTTTCCTTCAAAACAGTTTTACAGAATCCATTTCTAGTCTACTCTCAGTGTTTACTATTTTAGACTTCAGGAAAGTTATTCTTAATTTATTTACAACACTTGGGCATATTCTTTGCCTTTGACTTTAATTCTATTTTACAGCTTATTAGTTTGATGGGATTCTGTTCTCTGTACGATGTGAGAACACAGGAGAAGAATGATTCAACTAATATCAGTTGTACCAACCAGCCAGATTTAACAGGCTATTTCTTGTTGTAGCCTATAAACACAGTCAGCAGCCAATCTGATAGTTAATGATGCAAACCATAAGCAGAGGTAATGTTTTGTGCCAAGATACAATATGTGGGGATTGCAAAAGCTCATAGTGAAATTTCTGTGGAAAAAAAAATACCGCATGGAGGATTCTGTTATTTTGTGCAATTCAAAACTGAGTATTTCTACGATGAAAAACAGATAGATCAATTAAAAAAACCCCAAAGATATTGACAGAATGAGAGAACACCTTGTATTGTTCATGGAAGGTATCTGCAACCAGCTGCGGGAAAACTTTATCAGAACAGGATCTCCAGATTTATTTTCATGCTCTGCCATCCACTAAGAGACTTTGGTCTAAATGACAAAGCAGTTTGCTTACATGGGAAGCACAAAATGTACTAGCTTCTAGAGAGGGCTTATTTTTTAGTATCTGTGAAGTTGTTGGAGAATCTTACATAAGAGGTTATTTATAATGACTTAAAAATAGAAATTTCTTTGAGGTATCCTATCCAAATTATAGGAAAAAAAGACTTAAGAAACAGGATGAGATGTGGTTTTAAACCAGGCTCTTTTTTTTTTTTTTAAATTTTGTAGGTCTCTCAAAAGGGAGACTGGCATACTATTAGCATTTTCTGAACTGGTTCAGAAGCTCCAGGGGATAGTGGACTATAAAATGCTGTCCCTGATTACATACAGACAATAAAATAAAAAAAGTCTTAAAAATTCAGAATGAAATAGCAGCGTTGGCAGTAATGACCTGATTCACAGTTCCTGAGTGCTGGAATTTGACAGTACTGGATCATTAGAAATGCCTTAGTAACACAGATATCTCTCCTGAACAAATTGACATTGCTACAATCCATCAATTTGCTGGAATTTCATAACCACACTAGGCTTTATTTCTCAGGTATTGTGGTCAACAGCTATAGCCAAAAAATGTGTTTCTCTTCTAGTTATTTTTTTAAATCATATGTCCTTTTGCTACATTTTAAAAGTATTTCTTAATTTTGATTTTATTAAAAATAATGTAGAATATTATTTTTGTAGAATAATGGGCTGTAATTAATGAAAAATCTGCTCAGCTGTAGAAATAAGTATTCTGTTTGATCCTTTATGACAGATTTAAGATGTCATTGTCAGCTTTAGGATATTTGTCTGTATTAGTCATCCTGCCAGCATTAAGATAGTAAGAGAAAAGATAAGGGTCTGCTGGAAGGCCCATGAAGGCAGGGGAGTCCTTCTACTGACGTCAGCTATTTTGTACCATGTTCCTCTAGCAAGGGATTAGGACACAAAGAAGAGCTTCTCGTGCCAAATTCTGTACTTCTTCATTTGCACTCATTTCCATTGAGCAGGCTCAATAAAGTCTACTGGGACTGTCACTCCTGCACCCTTTATACAGGTTTCAGTGATTTCACTGATGGGTGAAGGGGAGCTTGGCAAGAGATGGCCAAGTGTCACAGACAGGGAAGGGGAAAGCAGAGGACCTGCTGGGGCGTACAGCCACACAGGGCCATCAGGACCACTCCTGTCACCTGAGGCCAGGTTTACAAGGTTGAGATGAATGTGGCAAAAATGAGATCAAGGTGGGAAAAAAAAAAACATTTAAGGGTGGGTTGTTTATTTGGGAGGAGGCTGGAGCGGAGAAAAGAAGTACAAGGGCAGCAAAAAGGAGGGTCATGAAATGGCAGAAGTAGCAACAGCAGATGCAGATGACATTAACCAGAGCTCCTGGGGGTAACAACGAGGTGGGGGTGCACTTGAGTACTGCAGCCTGTTGTCCCAAATTGGACCAAGCAAGCAAGCCTGTTGTTTTGAGCACATCACGTGTGCTGACCTGCTGGCACACTCGGGAGGACTGAGTGGGATGGGCACAGCGGAACATCCAAGGCGGATGGATCGAGCATTCGGTGTTGTCGTGGTGGTGCATGTACCAAGCCTGACAGCATCAGCCTCTTCCTGACCTTCTCCTCACATGCACACCAGCAGAAGGAAACCCTCTCCCACCAACACTGCGTCATCTCCCCGAAATGGCATCAGCTAAATTGATAAAGACGGCGGCACTTTTCCATTGGCATAGCTTCGTATGTATTAGGGGCTTTGCCAGGATAATTTCACCAGCTAGGAGGGGATGATTATTTTTAGATGTCTCTACACAACATATGCATGCTGGAAAAATCATCTGAAGTAATTTCCCTGCTTGCCTAGTCCCAAAGAATGAGTTAATGTCTTCAAATTCAGTAAGTGGAAGAGCAGGCAGTGAAACTGAATTGCCCATTTCTTTGCAAAAATGCTACATGAAACTATTGCATTCTTACATTGAAAGCATTATTTTGGCGACAATAGGGACTTAGCTAGAAAACTAGGCAAAAGTATCTTCCTTCCAGATTGTATTTTTTTCCTAGTGCTTTTCTAAAATAACGCTTAGATCTTTTTTCAGTTCATTTCATACAGACAAATTTTTCCTGTAAGTATTACTGCCTTTAGATAACACACAAATTATCCTTAAAAGGAGTATATAGTGTATTTTCTTCACAGATATCAAATCCAAGTACCCCCACTCAGAGTGTAAACTACTAATGTCAAAATAACTAAGGCTTAGTTTTCCAGCAGACAGATGTTCTGTCTTTGGATGCCAGCTGTGCTTCTGAAGTTTAGTTCAAATTCTGAAGTGAGATGCCACAGAACAAAAAGAAATCATATATGAGAGTCATTATCTTCAAAAACAAAAGGGAGTTCTATAACTCTCAAAGAGAGCTAGACAAAAAGAAGAAAAAGAGGTTTGTTCATTGAGAAGACATAATAAAATTCAGAGACCAGCCTGCAGAAAGAAATCTGCTTCCACACCAAGACACCTACAGTAGATATAAACCCAGAAACCTCACTAAATATATCAACTCTTATTAATTACAAGGTTTTTTTATTAAAATCTGTTGAATTTTTCAGAGACAGTGACTGAATGCCTACTGAATAACCCCTGAAAAATGTCCACTTGCATTCACAGCACATTTACAACTGAGCAAAAGCACTATTCAATGCTACAAAATGCAAACAATTGCACAAAGAGCAGCATAATACTGGAGAATCCAGGCACTCCAAGGAGGAATCTGAGATCTGAGATGTTAGTCACTGCCAGCATATTTCTTGCTTGGTTTAGCTACTAGAATATTTAACAGTACCATACATTCTTTATCAATGTACTCTCAGGAAGACCAGTATTTTATACATAGTGTGTTTGTTAATAGGAAAAATATTTTAAGCTGCTAAACAAAAAGATCTGTTTGTTAGGATTTGTTCAGCACTGAAATAGCCGAGAGTTTGGAAGTAGATCAACCTACATGCAGAGTCAAAAATCACATTTACAAGGTAAGTAACAAAATAACCTGTATGCCTTTTTTGTTGTTACTGCTCAGCGGGGAAAACTTCCAACATGCAGGTAAAACTATTTTCTCCTTAATTTCAAGCTATTGAAATTCCAAACAAATTTTAAAATAATTAAATCAGATGGAAAGAACTTGCACTAATTTTATTTTTTAAAAGATCATGATGAATATATGGGTGCATGACTTTCCATAATTCTTAGGCAGTGGTAATCACAGTTCTCCTGGTCTTTCATATAACACTCAGATTTTATTTGAGGCCCACATATAACATTTGGCAGCTGTACACAAGAATGATCTCAAGTGAAACCCCCTTTACAATGATCATCAGTTCCTTGTTTCAGGTGGTTGAATAAAGATGACATTCACCTGAAATACTTTGACTTTGCAAAACCAAAAAAAACCCAACAAGCAGTCTGATCCTGATCCTGTTCCCATTTCACTCGAGAGAATTTTTCTCTACCCACTGCTTATATTCTTTCATGGAAAAGCAGAGATAGCTCAAGGCAGCAGGCAAGGTAGGCAGCAGCCTGGAGCAGAAAGCTGCCTACACCGCCCAGGAGAAGAGGAGTGCAGTGCTCATTTGCAATTCCACAGCCCTCACTGATGCACTGTCTCACAACTCAGATGCACTGCCTGAGATCAAGGCTTTCAGATGAAATTTTATCAGTGTATGAGTACCCATTGTTTCTAAGTATCAGCTGCTCTGGACCTGGACAGCTGATTTCTGAAATATTCCTCTGTCTTACAAAATTAGTACTACCATGTAAATCATCTGAAGAAATCTACGTTTTTACATACTCACCAAATTAACCCTCACTTGATGCTGGGCAATGCTTGCTTCTCTCAGTACTTTTCTACAGCTGGTGGATATTTTTTTTTTTGTCTTGTTTTGTTTTCTAAATCCATGTGAAACAACTCCAGACTGATTTCAGTTCCATGCTGCACAGATTTCTCCCAGAAAAGACTGATAATTTTCTTCCTGTGTTTTCACAGATATTTAAATATTTTATGTAAAAAGAGAAACAGCTTCAGCAGGGATGCTGGGAGACACACACTCTGGCTAATTCTACCTACCTACCAAGGAAGCTCACGGTCAGAGATCAAATCAGACAAGATGAGAGACAGAAATAGGAAAGCCTCAGTGCTGCCAGCCTGCTCTGTTGTGTATCAGGCCTTTCATCCTGGTTTTGGGAGACAGGGAGGGATACCACTTGCCTGGTTCCAGAACTGAGCACTATCAGCCCCAAGTCACCAGCTTAGGGGGTAAAACTTTGTTCCATTCCTCTCCAAGGCATCTCTCATTATGGGCAGCTGGAAGGGGTTTGTGTGTAAGTGCAATAAAGGACACCAAGAATTAAGTCTGAAATAACCTTCAGACTGAGAAATACGTGTAACAAAGCAAAACCTTCATGCATTTACCTGCACAGGAGTCCTGTACTGAACTTAGCTTTTTGATCTCAAATGAAGTCTCTGCTCTCTCCAGTGTGCAGCTGCTCATCTCCTTGAAGGAAGGTAGCTAGTTAAAGCACATACCCAGTCTGTTAGTCTTCTTTCATCCCACTTCATACAGCCTCCTAACATTTCATCTTTTTGGTCTTAAGAGTCAGGAAATATAAGAAATCAGTGGGTGTTTTTAAGCACTTTAGATGCCAAATTATGAGCTGAATTGTTATGTCATTGAATTCAAGTGAGTCTCTCTGTGTCCTCACAATCTCAAGATTACCCAAAAGATTACACTTCCTTAGAGCTGTCTGTATTGCAAAATCAGAAACTTTAGATGGAAATCAGGTATTTGCAAAGTCTTAGTCAGAAACTATTGGAAGTGTCATTAGCTCTCCAAACTAAAGCATTTAAAAAACAATTTCACTAGTACAGAGGAAAACTTAGCAGGAATCTATTGATTAGAAAACACAACCATTAGTATTATTTAATTCAGGGGGCTTATGTGATAATGTTTTCTTGTTAAAATGAAGTAGGTTGTTAAAGATGTCAGAAAATTACTGACAGGGATTTCAACAATGAAATAATACCCTTTGATGTTGCCAAGAGAACTGGGAACAGTTTTGGATGGCAATGTATTCTGATCTTTGGAAATGTATTTTGATCTTTGAATATTTAGGAATATTTTCCCAAAACAAGGTCAATGGCAGATTCCTCCTTTAGGGCTTCAGTCTGGTAACAATGATCAGTCCCCAACCATTTGCACGAATCCTGATTTGCAAATAGAAACCTGAAGTTTTTTTTCCACCATCTATTCCTGCAGCTGGTTGCACAGGATTTTCCTATCAGCACAAAGGTACAGTGCAGACTGTGTGCTAATGCTCTCTCACTCCTTCTCTATGCTGCTATGACAAGGCAGTGTGCTGGTGAGGAAGTCTGGGCTCGTTAATCTTGCCAACACCCTGCACCGTGTCATGCGCTGCTCATTAGGAGCTACGGGCACTCAGACTGTCTCAGCCCATCAGTTACAGCAGTCATAGGAGCCTTTCCCATCTTGCTGGTAATAAAGACATGAAGTCTGCCACTATCACAATTGTCCTCAGAAGGGAAAAAGCAGCAAGTGCTAATTAAAGGAGGTGCCACAGTAGGCTGTACATGAAACGTCATTCAGAATGAACACTGGAGTGTGAAGGATGGAAAGTTTGCTTCCTTTTCACAAGACACATAGCTGGAAGTTAAACACCGAATGACCTCTCTGAAACCATACAATCTGCATCTATTTTCCCAATTTCTGTATAGTAATGAAACATCCTTAAGCCATGCATTAAGAAATTAACTGCAGTGTTCAACAGGCTTTTAGCATTTCAACAAGTTTAAAGTTTGTTCTTTCAGTGCAGGATCAGCTCCAGTCCAGCAGTGGATTTACTTCTTCTGTCATACAGACTGCATGCTGTAATTTGTGAGCAGGATTTGCCTAAGTGCAGGGTGAAGTAGTGAAGGACAGCAATGATCAAAAGGGGTTTCATCTTATAGGGGTTTATGTAAGTTCTGGTATACTAGAGGCTACCTATTGGGACTACTATAGCATGTCTCACCTGAGACGAAGTGAGCACCTCACCAGTTGTGACTAAGGGAGATCTGCCAGTTGGTGCATCTCTCCTGCACACCCAGTCCCATTTATGCCAGCTTCAAACACCACACCTGCCCTAGGCAACATCTTATATTGCTCATCTCTTCCTTTCTTTCCAGTGTTTTTCCCAGTACAGCGTTCTCTTACTGTAGACACAACTGTCCTGCTAGACCCCCAACCAATGCTGGCTCTTCTCCACAGCTAACTTATATCCATTTCATCAGAACTGTTACCATGGTCTTCCCAATCACCTTTTCCCAAAACTAAGCAGCTGTGCTTTGCTATAACCTTACTTAGAACTCAAGCTTCCCATGCCTTTGCTATTTCTTGATACTCCTGTCTAGACTGTCTCATCTTGTTCACTCTCTCTCCTACAACACTAAACTGGAGCAGGTGCTGCACCTGGGACCTCAGCAGGTCAAAGTAATTAGTCACATATTTTGCAGTCATTACTTAGGGCACTCTACACATTAACTACTCCAGATTATTCTCCCTGAAGTAAGTCTGCTTTCAGTTTATATTAAACTACGCAGCGATCACACTGGAAGAGAAATAAAAGCATCCATTTACGTAGCTCACCTGGAGTAGCTGCTCTGTCTCAAGTTTTGAGGTGACATTTTTCCAAACTACTATCATCAGCATATGCACATATGAAACGTACGCATCCCCCCATTTCAGTCTACATCAATCCTGCATAGGATTGTTAAACTTTCAACAGTTCTGCACTTTACTGAGAGCTACCAAAGGCAGAAAATGTCAGTGAGCATTTCTGAAAACAAAACGTAGCTTTGTAAAACCGCATTTTTCAGCTATCTTGAAGCAATCTAGATTTATTTTATTATTGTAATGGACATTTTTATTATTGTAATAGAGTAGACATCATTATTGTTCACCAAACAATGTATTTAAATGAAATATTAAACATTATTTTGTGGGACTAATCAACACATCACAGCATCAATTTTCATTCACAGTGCAGAAAAGGTCAGTATGGAAATTGTAATATGCTAAAAATGGATCTGCTCTGAGTAATGCCCAATCAAGTTAGTGAAACTACATCCTGAAGACAAAGTTTGGCTTTTTGTTTTACCTCTGATATTTTGAATCTGTTCTACAGACTAATGTGAGATTCAAAATGTCAGGGAGAAAAATGAGAAATTAAGCAACGTAGAAATAACATTTTCTGTCATTATGCAGAGTCTATTTATATAGTAGGAATCTTTGCATTACTTTTTCTGTGAAAAAACACATTTGATTATCCATCAGGTTTTCTGCTTTAAATGTTAATTTTTTTCTACTTAAATTTGTGTAAATTGTAAAATTACTTATTACTTCTATATACATATTAGATGAACCTTAGAACCTTATGCTAATGTTAGAACAACATTAGCAAATTTTTTTTTCCTTTCTTTTTTTTCTTTTTTTTCTTTTTTTAATCAGGGAAGCAATAATAATAATCCTTTAAGCTGTTTGAATACACCTATATAATTCTGAAAAGCAGTCTGGTCAGTGTGCTCTCAAGCCTTTTGTAGGTGACAAAGAATTTTGTAAATTTTTTTTTTGTCAGAAATTGTGAAATTGTAACATCACATAAAACCATAAGTAAAATGATCCAAAGACCAATGACTTTCATCCATGCATGATTAGAATATTTTTCTTCTCTTTAATATCTGAGATCTTCAGATGGATGGGGAGGGGAAAAGTAGAAATCATTACGTGCCGTATGCTTCCCATACTTCATATGCAAGTTTGTAACCAAGAGAACAATTGAAATATATACAAAATATGTAGCAGTTATTGTACCTGGGAAGTACCTGGCAAAGTGGTTAATTTTGCATATTTATGGCCATGATACTGGTGCTTAATACCTAACAGGCATAAGTTTTGCTGGCTAAAATTGCTCTGGGATAAATAGAGGATTTCATAGGTACAGCAGTTATGTGTGCATACATCTGAATCCACACATTCAAAAAGTCCTTTGGGACTAACCCATTCTGGACTAAAACATTATGGAAGACAGGCTTGTTACAGCCAAGTCCCCAGATGAACGATCTTTATTTATTAAGTAGGGCTTCTGTTCAGCATAAAGCTGTTTACATTTATAATTTTTCCCAGCTTGAAATTTCATACAGGCTTTGCTCCTTTTATTTTTCAGATATGTTCTCGGTGTTTTCTTTTCTTAATTTCCAGTAAGAAACTGCTAGATGCTTCTATCAAAGTGTTACAACACTGGTAGGTATTAGTCTATCTCCACTTGTTCTTCGTATTACAGGGTTTTTAGATCATGTCAGAAAAAAAATGCATCTGAGGATGGAAAATACTGTGCTGTTATACATGTTTTAACACTACAGATGTGAAAATCTGACAGGTCAGAACAAAGACCATGTTACTTGGATGCAGCCCTCTGTAGAGTGAAACATGGAGAATATGACATTTTTCTCTGTCCCCTTCCTAAAAATTCACAATGTTTGCTTTTGACATATAATAGACATTCAGATGTTAGCTTTATAAAAAAATCTATTAGACACCAGCACGCTTTTCCTAAGTGGCCGTAAGTCCACTATAATTGCAATTCTCTCCTTTTAAAAATATTAACATTTATTGTGACTGAATTCTCTCTGCCATTGTATTGCTCAGTCACACTCAATACTGTCAAATCCTTGTACAATTCTTCCCAGTTGACTCAAGCACCACCATCAGGCTTTATTACTTCAATATTAACCCCTTTTTCCTTTTGTTGAATTGATGCCTGACAGGATTCCCTCACTTTGATACTTGATGATTTACTCCCTATTGCTTCCCAACTTTTAACCTGCTATTAATTCACTACAAGAGTTTCCCCTTCAGTGCACAGCAGTGCTTATTCTTTATAAGCCTTCAGGAAATAACCCTATTAATAACTTCTGGAAATTCAAGTAAATTATAACTGGATCATAATTTTTACCCAAATCATCGCCTCCCCTGAAGAATTGGGTAGACCTGTGAATTTTGACCTCTTCCTGTTAAGCCAGGCTGTTTAGCCTGCATGATGAACAACACAATCCTTAATTTTAATTGACTCCCTGTTCCCATTCATTCCATGCTGAAGCACTAAACTTCAGCTGTGGTTTGAGAGCACTCATCCAGATCAGCTCTCTACGCACATGTGACAGTCCAACTGTCAGAAAATGAAAAGTTCCGAATTATGGAAATTTTTTTACAAGACTGTTATTAACCAAATCCAATTTTTATTTTCCTTTATTTCTCCAATGCAACAAAAATGAATGGAGCTGTGGGAGAGAGGACAAAGCTCTTGAAAAGGAGAAGATAGCTTTCCTAGCGTTCATTGCTAAGGAAATCAACAAGCCTAATACCAATGGAGGAGCTCAAATTGAGGGCTTCCTACCTCAGAAGAGACCTCAAAGTTTTAGGGGACAGGGGAGAAAGACATCTCCAATGAAAGTCCCTAAGGAAACAGCTGATTTCACTTGGTGCTCCAGCATAATAATAAAGCAATATTGTCACAGTGTACCTGACACTGGAGCAGTATGTATGGGCTGATGATTTAATATTGAGCTTTTACTGCCATGTCTAAAGAATTTTGGCTGTCTGGTAAAGTGGATAGCAGACACAGGCCAAAGTACAGTTATTCACACCCAGTTTTATGGTTTGTTTTTTTTCATGTTAGGACATGAGACAGAAAAAACACGGCACAAAGGTTTCTGTCTGCTTGAACTGACAAAAGTAGGATTCCTAACACAGAAGAAAAAAATCCATGGTGATATTGCCATAAGTATTACAGTGCTTATCTTTTGATATAACTATTCAAATATATTCATAGATACAGGTATAAGTACACACAGAAAAAGCCAGAAAAAGCTTATGTTTCACTCTAGATAATAATTACAACAAAGTGAAAATGGCTCACTTGCAACATCTTATATGGAACTATGATATCCTTTTAAGTGATTACTTTGTTACAGATTCATATTCATGCAAATAAATTATACACAAAACATGCTAGTGCTGCTAGAAGGGGTATTTTTTTCCTGGTTTTGTAACTATCATTTTGCAATATAATTCTTATGCCTCAGTCTTGGTAGAAACACTTGAAGGCAGGAATATAAAAGCCACAGCCACCATTCCTAAAGATGCTTTCCAAGCAAAATCCAGGTTCCCGTTCTCTGTATTCTAATGTTGGCAGGCAGTTACTTTTCCTGTAACAGGCTGAGCAAGATCCCAAATCTGAAAAAATAACATGCTCTAAGAATATTCAGGTCTAGAAATGCATGTTCCACAAGAACTTCAAACTAACCTTCACTTGCATATACATTTTTAAAGAAAGTAAAAGCAAAGTCTGCACAAATCAAAGTACAAAACTGGAAGTATAGGGGGAAGGGAACAGCTTCCACAAATTAAACTGTTATGCACTACAGAATTTTGCACAGATGCTGCAATATAGGTAGGTTAGAAAACAAAAAAACATGAAAGAGTTGAGAAGTGAAACAATATAGGTTTAAAGAGCCAAGATTAATCATCTCTCTTTCCTTTGAAAAAGAGCATTCCAAAAAGGCATCACCAAAATGCAAGGAAGGTGCCACAATAAAAAGAATTATTATGTACCAACAAATACTTAGTGTTTGAAGAGACATCACAAAAACTGCATCACAGCCTTGAAATAGATATTTATTTCCACAGACAATCCTTACTTTAAATGGGTACAAAGAAAAGTGGTTTAGATGTCATTTTCTCTGATTAACTCTCAAAAATAGGCATTTGCTTTAAATTTCTTTTTCTGTGGTAACAAATACAGAAGAAATAGAGTTATGCTTTTTTGGTACATCAATGCATACCTTTGTTACATTAACCTGAAAGAATTTTTTATCCTAGATCTTTGAGCTGCATACACAAATATCAGAGAGGCAAATATCAGATAAAAATGAACCTGGTTTAGAAACAGAATTTTTGCCACGACGTATCACAAGGAGAGTTAACTTTTTACTTTCCAAATAAAAAAAAATTAAATACTGAAACATTCTTTGAAATGTTAATATTTAATTCTTTAATAGCATCCTCAGAGACTTTCCAACTCTCACCTAATTTGAGGGTAATAGGTTACAGCAATTTTTATTGCTGCACTGGACATAATTCTTTTTTTGTGTGCTTTTATGTTATGCCAAAATTGCCTGAGTGCATATGAGTAAGTTTAGGTAGAGGGAGGAGGTTGGTTTGTTGGTTTGGTATTTTTTTAAGAACGTGTACACATTTGAAGGAATGCTTTTGCTTTCTGCTTTGGTTTTTAACAAGCAACATTTCTGACCATGCACCATCTCACTATTGTTTCTCTCTGTACCCACTGCATCTGCTCTGCAGAACTTCCTACTTTTATTTTTTTCCCTGTAAATCACATTGTATTTTGTATGCAAACCTTACAGAGAACTAAAAAGAATGTAACGAAATGTCCTCCACAGCCCATCTCAGAGCTCAGATCTGCATGTGAGGAGGTGGCAGCGATCTGACCCGGGCTGGGCTCTGTGTTTGCCTCTCCCTGCCCTTGTTGGCAGAGGAGAGTCCAGCAGAAAACTGCTGGCTTCTTTCAAAAAACTCTCTAAGAGCCACATCTTGAAAAGCATAAAAAGGAGACTTATGCATTTAGAAACCCATTTACCGGCTGTAGCAGAGCCTGAAAAGCAGTAAAAGAGAAAAAGCAAAGAGAGGACTCACCAAGATAAATCCTGGTGTAGGGGGAAGAGTTTTGGTAGCAACCGTCAATAGTTTCTGCTCCTCTCCACTTTTCCTTTCTCAGTCCCCCCACTCCTAATTTCCCCATTTAAGGGAGAAAATAACAAGGCAGAAAAAGCCAAGAGACTTTCATGACATAAACAATAAGGCCTTCCTGTGCCAATATTTCCTTTAAAAACACTTGCCAATAAAGCTCCTGGAGGCCAGCAAGAGAAAGAAACGCCGAAACAGCCATGACATGAACTTGGCATATTTTCTGACTCACTCACTTCCCTTGAGACAATTCCTCCAAGAGAATGTTGAAGGATAATGGGAAAAGAAAATTTCTTCCAGCGAAAAGGACTTCAGCTGCCCGTGCATACAAGAAAACTGCCAATTAACTTTATTTCTGTTTACCTACAGCCTTGCTCACACAGCCACCTCCACTGACATGTTTCCTGACTCACACACTCATGTTTGTACGTTCATCTTGTAAGCCTGGTGTCTGAGACACAAAAGGAGATTTAAAAAAAATAAATCTGAGAATCCTTGACTCCAAATAATTTCTGAACAGCAGAGAGAATTATCAATAAATGATAAAGGGTAGACAAATACTTGGCTGCTTCACATATTAAATCCATATTTCCCTTTTCTTTATCACCGCTATTTATACTTCTTTTATAATTTCTCAGAGCCAGACACACTAGTCTATAAAACATTAAGAATGCTCATATTCCTTCAGATATCTGTAATGAAAGATTGTCAAGATTACTGTGTCTCATCAACCTATCTCATTTTGAGTAATACCCTGTTTTCAAAAATAAATGGCACGTTAAGAACCAGAAATTAAAATCTCCTTGGAAATCAGCATCTCACACGCACACACAGGCATTCACTCCCTCACTCACTCATTCCTGGGGTGCAGCTGTCCCCAGCCTGTGTCTCATGGGCAGGCACACAGGGCTTTGGCTGTCTCCTCTCACACATTCCTTCATCTTCACCTCCAGCACAGGGGACCTTCCCCAGGAGGCTGGAGCCCAGCTCCTGAGGGGGAGCACAGGCAGGAGAGCAGCACTGTACTGATAGCAGGGGGCAATGCTGATTCTCCTCCACCACGGGGTCCCAGTGGCTCCCACTCTTCCAAGGGCACGGGCAGGCTGGCAAAATGTGTCCTCAGCCGGCTCTGCTCCAGGGCTGCCACCCCACTGCACTCCCCTCTAATGCTAGACCGGGCAGAAAAGCCCCACCTCAAGCCAGACCAAGCAGCAATTGTTGTTGCTTTGGGGGGTGTTTGATTACCAGTCCCAGTATTGCGATGTGGGGACACCACCCCACTGGGGACCACGCAGGGACCCACCTGTCCGTGCCCCCCCAGGAACCTTGCACCCTGCCACTGCGTGAGCTCGTGCTCACTCTCTGTTTCTAGGAAGGCACAGGGAACTGCCAAGTGCTCCTTGCTCAGCTAAGGGCTCTCATTGTTGCTGGGGTTTCTTTGGTTTCGCATTCAACTCATCAGATTAGCATCAGAGTATCACAGATCAAAATAACCACTAGTGAGGATTTGCTGGCCTGCCCAGAAGAGAAGGTTCACCGTACCTACAGCTGCATAATTTTACTGTAATGTAGTCTGATATCATACACCCCTGGTTTCTACTCTCTAATAACCTGCTTGCTGCTTTAGCACTTGGGCTTATGCCACACTCACCAAGTCCCCAGACTCTCATTCCTCTAAGAGCCTCCCTGCCCCTGAAGACACTCAGCAATCACAACTAAAGCAGTGCCACCATACTGGTCATATTTGGGTTTTTTTCTAATTTCAGTAAATTTTGGGGCATTCCTAGCTAGTATGGCTCTGCTGGTAAAAAGTGTAAATGGTACAGGATGCTATAATGGATACAATCTACATTAGGCTTACCTAATGTAGCCAGCTCACCTTTACCCCACCATGACTGCTGGGCACCCTGTCAAGTCCCACACACACCTCGTATGATTCTTTTTTCTTAAGCATCTTTTTCTGCCCACTTACAAAGCTAACACTGGTTTGTTTTTAGGTTTGTTTTCAGCAAAACCAGAGAATGTATGTATTTTTTTGTAACACCACCGGGGCAAGCCATCTGTGGTTGGCTGGCAAACTCTGAAATTCAGGGCTGGGGCAGAAATATTTAGGAGTCAAAAAAAGCTGACTTGCTCAAGAAATTAAAGCCCTTCTGACAATCTTCCAGAGAGCCCCTGAGGAAAAGGGAGGGAACCAGAGAGAGACTCAAGGAAAATGGATGGGAGCCCAGCGTTGAGATTCACGCCAGAATGGTTCCTGGCCAAGAAGGAAGGTTGGCAAGTAGACAAATACAGGCTTTCATAGGCAGCATTGTAAACAAGACATTAAAAATATTAATCCATTTAGATTTCAAGCACTGAGACGAGATTTACTTAAGAAGCAGAATTATGCTGGTAATGGCTCCTCAAACATTTCAGCTGAATGTCAAAATTTTTGCTCAACTGTATCAAGTGAAAATACAAGGAGCTGTTGACACTACAATATTCAAACATTCAATCGTATGGCCGGGCTGGAAAAACACAGAGAAAAGCAAAGGAATGCAGAAACTCAAGCCCTCTCAGGGAAACTGCATTCACAAATTATTTTTACCTTCATTTCTACACCAAAATAATAAATTGAAGGGGTGAAATAATTTTTGAAAACCAAACTTCCTTTCAGAAATCTTTTCAAATTAAATATAAATTACTTCTACCAAAATGCTTTGTTTCCAGTTAGACACAGTCATTTAGAACAGAATGTCTTTCATGTGAAAGAAAGTTTAAGTAAACCTTGAACACCTAGACTTTAAAAAAAGTTTCTTCTCTCCTGAAGGAATCAGCATGTCTCCCCTTCTCCCTTTAGAAAACATACACTTATTCTAAATGATCTAGTATTTTAATTTTCTTTTTAAATGTACTGGATAAGCCACTTCTCATCAAAGCACACAGGTGGTCAGGAAAGCCGAAGTACAGAAATACAGGCTCTTTTGGTGCACGTGGGAAGCGTCACGTCACCTTAAGCCTGTCACCACCAGGAGATTTACAAATCTTCTACACACTGGTGAGCAGGGCCAAGCATGTCAGAGGAGGCCCACAGGGAAGATCAAGTGCCTTAAACAATGAGAAAAATATAAGCTGCAATTACTATATGGGATTCAGTAACTTAGTCAGGAAGCAGAAGATTCCCGTTCTGGGTTAAAGAAAAGACTTATATTTGTTGAATTAATGAGGTTGATCCTGCACAAAAGTCCACGTGCACAGTCTGCTCAAGAGAGGTCTTCTTCCCCCTCTCAGCAGCATCAACAATCACTGTAAAATGCCAAGCATGGAGGAACTGAGCTATCTCCATTCAAAGCACTAAGAGCATTCTAAGGAAAAGGTTCATATTCTCCATTACCTTTGGTCACTTAAAAAACCACCCACATTAGCTTAGTGAAAAGGATAGGACAGAAAGCATTCTGTCTCTTGCAACCTAGGATACACCATACAGCCCTCAGAATTATATTTCTTATAAGGGTCTTTTAAAAAAGTAAAAAAAACCAAGGTAAAAAACACTGAAAACCAAACCAAACCAAAAAAAAAAAAAAAAAAAAAAAAAAAAAACCTTAAAAAAAAAGACAAAAAAACCCCCAAAAACCCCCCCAAAAAACCCCAACAACAAAAAGAAAACTCAAACAAACAAAAAAAAAAAGCTCTTTCTTGCTTATATGCATAGCCACTCATAAAATTATCTTAAGATCTCCACAGTATCTGAAATGGAAGATCTGAGCAAAGGAAAATGTCAAGATAGAGTCAAACAAGGAACAACATCATTCTGCTTAAGAGTGAAAAAACCAGAGTAAAGAATCTCAATTTTATAACAGTTTAAACATTTAAATGCAAATTAAAGTAGCAACACATGAATTACAGAAATTCTGTAGCACTCCTATATAATGAATCATACTATGAAATTTGCTTTCTGCACTCTCAATGGAAACAGAATGAAATATTGGCATCTCAGGGATTTTGAAATAATATACAAGCAGCACATTTAATAGCATCAATTTTAATAAGTTAGCATTCTATCTCAGATGCATATTCCAAAATGTTCCAGCTGAAGGCATTCTTATGCAAGCTATTTGCCTAATACATACCACAACTGGTGTAACTTCACCGTCCAGGGAGGCATTTTCATCCCGTGGAAGGAGAAGTCATTAGGGAAACACTGCTTGGCAAACAGTGGCTCACACACTGGAGCTGCAACATTATCCCAGCTTTCCTACATATTAAGCACAGGACTAGGTTCAAAGTAAACATGCGGTCATAATTAAATAATAATTATGACTAACATTTGTGTAACACCATTCATCCAAATAGTTTAAAGCATTAGGTAAATCTGTAAACAAAAGGTCTAATCCTGCACCCTTTACTCACATAATGCCATGCATCAAACAGGCTGTGTAGATCTTGTCTATGCACAGACCTAATTGTTCTCAATTAACTTTGTGTGTCAACACTTACTCCAGTGCATCATGTTCCTGTTTAGCTTAATTCTCTCACTGCTTACTACAGGTGAATGTACTGTTTCTACACTCTCACTGACTTAATATCACTTCTACAGACACTCTCCTACGTGGGTCCCACAGGGCTTTTAACAGATTAATGCAGCCTCACTTCTCCTACACACTTCTAATAGGACAAATATTCTTTTATAGATGAAGAATTTCACTTGTTGCTACTACGCTTCAGGGACGGACCCTCACAACTGTCTTGTAAACCCAAGACATACAGCTGCTATTCTCATGCCTTAATCACATAAATAGCCTTCTTCATCCATCATGCTCCAGAGTAAAACCACAGGAAATGGTAAGAACAGGGGAAAATTCTGCAGTTTCTAAAAATAAAATATATTCACAAGCAGACATGCTCAAACCACTTTCATGCATCTGTAGTACAAACATTGTCTGTCGCAGAGAACCAACGTTTCTAACTGCTAAATAAAAACTAATCAGGAACAACCTGCTGACAATTTTGTGTCAGTCTCCCTTGAGAGTCAAGCAACTGGAGAACAAGGAGAGAGATCAGGAATACCTGAATCAGATTTCATTTTGGCTCTGCTATGGATAGTTACTTAAGTTCTTTGCTTCGGCAGCAGTATCTGCAAGTCAAGCCAAATCATCTCTTCCACTTACAGATCTTTTGAAATGCATGATCATCCCTATGGCTCTTTGAAGACAAATACTGTTTACCAGCACCAGCTATTACTTAACTTTTAGCATTTTTCATCTTTTATCTTAAAATTTTGCAAAGAAGAAAGTCACTGTCACAGCCCACTCACACCACAATTTAGGGTATTTTCCTTCTGATTTTAATTCTCCTTTGCAAAACATATACTCATTTTTAGCTTTTATATGTATTCCATGTAACTTAGGCATAAATCAGAAAATTTTTTTTTTAGCACCAAACAAAAGCACTGTAAAGCATCATCAACTGCTGAACTGCCAGTAGAGCTCACACTAGCATGGCAGTTAAATAGGGTGTGTTTCTCCTCTTCTGATTTTCAGAATGAGTTTAGGCATTTCTCCGATGTGTTCATTCAAAAAAAAAAAATCCAAAACAATAATTGTCTCATCTAAGCACAATGCAGTCAAACCTGAAAAGAATCTACAGTCACAACAGCAATCCCCTAGAAAAAACAATCCTGAATTGTAGAAGGATTTCTCATGAATTCAGAAAATGCTGCACAGTAGTTAGCTAGTAAAGACACAGTTCTACAGCCAAGCACCCTTAGTTCCATATACAGATAGTGTTTGTGGACCCCATGTGAGTAAAAATGTGAATATTAATGGTTTAATCCACCATATGTTATCAGCTTTGTTTTAATAAGCAGTGAAAAGCACATGTTTGCATTAAACTGCATTGTCTTCATGTGCAAGGGTGGAGATGGAAAGGTTTGCTTCTCCCATCAGTTGTACAAGCAGCATCTGTCAGCAGCACAAATGAGCAGCAGGCAGGTGAGTTCTCTCAACCTGTCCAGCCAAGAAAGCAGTAGAGGTGCTATGCTGTCTCCTGCCACGGTACCCAGAGCAGTGCTTCTGCTCAAGGGCACTTCCTCATTTATTTTTGCAGTAAAAAAAGTGGGACAGGACTGCAGCAGCATGAGCCAAGCAGTCTCTCTCCCCTCCCATGGATCGGATCTTGACAGCTGTGCAGAGACCATGGCTAAACATTGAGCCAAGGCAGAGAAACCAAGAGTAACTCCATTCAAAACTGGGCTGTAGCCTCCTCTATTCCTTATCTGTTGCCCTTCTTCTGGGGTCAAGCCAAAATGAGCCCATAACCCTGCTGGCAAGAGCACCTCTGGCACTGCTCCACATCTTCACTTCCAACAGGGGCGGACAGCACAGAGCCCAGACAGGGAAAGGATCCTGAGGGACAATGAGTGTCATGCTGCTGGGCACCACAGGGCTGCCTATAAATACAGAGACTCCCAACACTATCTCTTAGCAAGTCTGTAATCCTGGAGAATTTGTTCAGGGTAAGCTGAAAATCACGCCACACAGGATACAATTCACTGATGCACCCCTAAGCACAGCATCGGAGCAATTTGAGCAAGGCTTTGATAGGGGCTTCTTGTGGCACTGAATTTCAGCCAGGAGGGCTAAGAAACTATCTGAAGTGAAAATGAGCAGTTTATTAAAGGAAAACACACAGGACAAGCAGGCGTGGTAGTTTGGATTTCCAGAGCTGCTTATGTGTGAAAACCAATTATCAGATTTGACACAATGGCAGGCTTGCCCATGCTTTCAATTCCCTTGAGTGGTAACTGCCATTTGCTTGGAAAGCTCTTATGTTTAATGCTAGAAAAGCAAAATCAACTCTGCCTGAGATACAAGGTATGAGAGTCAAAACAGACAAAAAAAGTTGTAGTTAACATTATGGTAGGTTATAAACAGCAGTATCTCAGACTGCTCCTGTTAGGAAAAGCAGCAGCTACAGAGGATAATAACCATCTCAGGCATCTTAGCTGAATGCCCATGAGTCATGACTGGCTATAAGTGCATCTAGAGAAGATAAAAAAATGTTCAGTGGCAGAAAGTAAGTCAAAACCTTTTCTGAATCTAATTAGGACAACTGAAAGTACAAACTTTTATTTCCCCTTAGTTTTTAAAACATTCACTTCTTGTTGCTGGAACTGACTCTCACTATCACTTCTATCATTTATTTATCACATGACTCACAAACACGCACTGGTATTATCCAGGTTTATCATACCACTGATTTTAAAATTTGATACATTCTATTCTGGGGCTTTTGCATCCCAGAAGGTGTAATACTCCAGATCCCTGCAAGCACAACATGAACATCCCCATGGTAGATCTTTCTGAGATGGAAGTAAATACAACACACAGTAAATATGCAACTGATACCAAAGCAGTTCTTCAGACCTGACCAAAGTGCTGCTTGCATTTAACACCAAACAGGTAGAAGCCATTCTTTTAAGAGAGGTGACATCTCTGAGTGTCAAACACAGAACAGCTACCGTGGATCCTTATGTTAGCCTAATTTCACTGGCTCTGACACATTTGCTCTGGGCTGAATGGAAAATGACTATAGTGATTTCTTCAGGTCTCACATCTGAGCATAGCATGTTCTATACTCTTCTCAAAGTAAACTGAAGAAGAATTTTATTCTGGGGTGCAGCAATCAAGAAAAAAATCCATGAGCATCCTCAGGAAATTCCTAAATCACTAGGGTGCAGCAGAGGCCATTGACCATAAAGCAGTGGCAATTCTTGGCTATTTGTCTTTGAAATGCTGCATACCATGACACCTCAAACCTTCACACCAAAAACTTTCATGAGGGACAATCTGATCAGCCTTTTTCATTGGATGAGTATACTCAATTTGAAGCTAATAATAAGCTTACCTTCCTTTAAGATATCCCTTCCTTTACAAAAATGTATGTAATTTAAAAAGGAAGCCTGAAAATTAGCCTAAAATTTTCAAATAAAATATAAAATGTGTGATTTCCTACCTTATACCTTCATCACCTTCTAATAAATGCCATGCAGCTGTGGGAGGGCATTTTCAGAAGGGAGGAAAGTCCTAGGAAACAAAATGCTTTTAGTAGAATTCTGAATGGTTTCATTGAGTATTTTTAGCCTGGCCTCTTCAGAAGCTCTGCAAACATTTGCAAAACTCTAAAACAGAGCCAGGGTTATGTCACTATCTTTGGTACAAATAATTTGTTAGGAACTATTTTGTTCTGGCACAAGGATATATCAAGAGAGGATGCGTGAACTGGCTTGTTTTCTTTTGGATTAATGTTGTTTGTCAACTGAAGGCTGTCTTTATGTGGAAAGAGCAAGGTGCCAAGAAACACATTTCACCATGCCAAAATTAAAGGGAGGAGCTCAGAAACAGTCTTTTATTACCTAATTAGTTTTATCAAATGACACAGATCAACTAACAGGAGATAACTAATAGGAAAAAGGGGTCTAATGAAAAAGTAAGCTATCAGCTTCTGGATGCTCTCCAGAAAACAATTATCTGCCTAGGTAAACAAGTACTACTGTTGGGAGGTCAGACACAAAACGCAAGGAATGGAGGTCTTCTCAGGATACCAGCCCTTGGTGGAGTTGAAATGGGTGAAAGAAGTAGTGGGATAAACCACACTGAGAAGAAGGGATGACTTGTTATTAAAGAAGCAAGTATCTTCAGATAAAATTATTCCTATCTGGCCTACACATATCCCACCAGTTGTTTGAAACACAAATCAAATACAGCCTGCCAGATTAATATCCTTATTCAAAATGAAAATTAGGACTACAATAAGAACAGCCACGTTCACCCACTCATGAACAAATTACCAGAATAAGTTTTTTACAGCTTACAGGGAAAATGGCAGTTCACAGACCTTATTTTATCTTGATTGCCCTCTAAGACTGGAAAGGATTATCACAAAAAGAAATGCAGTTTTGGATTATATTCTGCTTTATCCACAATAACCAAATGTACCACAGATACTTTACATTTCCTTTCCATTATTTTCCCAGTTGCATGAACTAAACTAGCCAAACAATTCAAACTCATGTGGCTCCCATTCAGATTACATCAACTTTTAATTCCTAATGTGAACCATACTTTCATGTTTCCCATTATTATTCACTTATCTAGTATATACTGAAAATATGCAAAACTTATCTGATTATTTTAGCCAGAAAAGTAACACCAGGCAGACATAACAGCACAAAGACATTTAAGAAGCCTTGCTAAAAAAAACCCCATAAATCTAAAAAATGAGAATTTAATTGATTAAAGACTTGTGCCCCCCAGCAGCTTGAAAAGAAGCAACATTGATTTTTACGAACATTCCTTGAGAATTTTAAGTGATGCAACGGGGGAGTTTTATTATGCTATTCTTTCTCTTCCTCTTCCCCCTCATCCATCACCAGTTAATTTGAAAACAGACAGGGCAAAGAATTTATGGGAAAATGCTCTGTCCCTTGGGATCTCCAGTTCTACCTTTACTGGCAGAGCTGTGGGGATCACAGGAGAGTTTCATATATACCTACTGTATGCTTTAGCAAGGACTGCTAGATGCAGAACTACGAAAGGAACCTAAAAACCAGTCCCTCTAAATCGAAATACCAACCACTGCCATCCCAGAACTATGCCAAGAGTGGGCAAAAGATGTTAATGAGGACTTGGCACATCCTGGATGGAGGTGAGCAGCACTGCTGGGAAAGAGCAGTCCTGTTAGCATGCCTTTCCCTGCCCGGAAACGCTGAGTTACAGAACAAGTCCCAGCTCACATAAAACAGCTTGATGATCCTGCATGCAGCTGACAGCACCTGCAGGGACAGAGGCTTCAGCATAGACTTGTATCACTGATCCAGACTGTCATGTTCCTTTCCAAGGTCATTCCCATCAGCCTGCACATGGAATGGGTATCTCCATTCCTCCGTGTCTCAATGGACTTAGTAGGGTATTGAATTTTGGGGACTCTACAGTGAGATAGCCCAAAAAAATAAAAGAGAAAGAGCACATCACAGGAATGCAAATCAGTGAGCTCATGCAGGTACAAATAGAAAGCAGATTTAGTTGAGGAATAAAATAACCAGTAAACGAACTTATTTCATCTGCCATCCACCTTTAAAGCCCTGCAAAGAAAAGACTCTAAGATTCATAACCTTCACAAGATTCCAAGTGACTCCATAAAGAGTGGGGATTCTCTGCCAAAACCAGCCAGTCTTCACTTTCCTCCAGAGTCAGTCCTTGGCTGGCAAACCTTAACCACTGTGATATCCAGGGCCTCCATATGGATGAGGTCACTGACCATGACCAGCATATGAGCATGTGTGTGGCAGATCTCCATACATATGAGAGCCAGCTTTTCCCCTAACGTGTGGTCCTTCATTCCCACAGAATAGGGCAGTACCACTGCACTCTCTTTTTTTTCTCTCCCAGCCCCATTACTGCCGCCTTCTTATTACTTTTTCCATTATTTCCACTTACTCTGGAATGGACTGCAAGGCATGGTGCCATTGCAAAATCCTCCTCAGCTCTGCCCACCTTGAAAAGACTGACAGAGAAGGAAAAACTGGCCAAGGCAGTGAGCAGAACCAGAAAAATAACCAGTAGCCACTCTTACCACTAGCACCTGGAGATTCAGTCAGCCACCTTCTTCCAAAAGAACTTGCCTGAACAACAAATTACGATTTTAACTGCACATTCTTTCTCCCACAAAAGGTTTCTAGCAGACTTTGATCATATGTTGTGTGCAAAGATACTGGATTTCCAAATTCTTTGCTTACTTTTTTTCCTAACCCTTTCCCTCCTGTGTACCTTAAGCAACAAGTATCTACTCTATCTACTAGAGAACTAAATAGCAGAGATTCCTGGACTCATATTCCTAACTCCAACTTTTTAATGCTGGGCAATGATTTTCTGGGTTCAGTTAGGCCACTGTAGGTATACAGTTCTACCTACAACACTGTGAGAAGACTCCTCCCACAAATGGGTGTATATCCCAGGGTACAGCCAGTGCAACGTCCTGAGATCATCATTCCCCCACACCTACAGCATTCCTGCACACAGCTTCTCTGAAAATGATAAGCTTTAAGGCAATGCTCTCTGCATACCACCTTCCTTCTCCACGTCTCCCTGCTAAGTTTCAGCCTTCCTGCCCCAGCATCCCTTACATCAGACTTGTTCTGGTGGCACTGTGTGAGCCCACTAAAACAGACAAGCTGAAGGAAAGGTGTTGATGTTTGCTGCTGTTTTTCCATAGCACCCTGGCATTTTCCATCTGGTCCTAGGAGTACTCAGCCTAGATGCACTGCAGCACCAGCCTGCAGTCACAGCAAACAGCGAGACTTCTCCACACACGCAGGGCTGTTTTGGGAAGCATACTTGAATATAGGAAAAAAAATTATTATAAGGAATGTGGGCAAGACAGGCCATCCAAACAAAAAAGCCTCACTTGACCAGATCACTGACCTTGCCTAGGAATGCAAGTACTGCACGCAGGACCAAAGTTTTCTGTGCTGCTGAAGCTGCAGTTAACACCCAGATTCGTAAGCTGTTTTCCACAAGGAGAAGCTGTGTGTAAGGTCAGAAGGCAATAAATCATCCTGCATTATGGATCAGCTTATTGTTTAGGACACACACATGCAGAAATATCAAAGGCTTTTTGAAATTAACAGTGAGTAATTATGTGAGGCAAATGTAATGAAAACACAACAGAGCCTCTTAGCTGGGGTAGAGAATATTCAGCCAAAGGCTTCCTCTGATTCCCACTCCAAACAACAGTATGAAATATGTATGGAAATAAACAAAATGATGTATTAGGAGAATGAAGACTCAAGGCTTTGCACTAACTTATTGTTTTCCTGAACCATTAATTGCTAGACAGCTTTTTGTGTCACAATAGCATTTCAATTACTGAGCTTTTATATTATAAATTTACTGTATGTTTTTGAGGATGGACAAGAATTTTGTAATTATTAAAACATGTCTAACAGGAACAATTATAAAGGATAACTGAGCATTTGGTCCTCTGTTTGCTGTTATAAAATGCAATCTATGCAAACAGATGATAAGCAATTAACAGGTTTAACAACACGTGATTAGCTGCAGTCATATTTAGAGAGATTCTTTTGCATGTTAAGTAGATTATTCATTTAAGTGATATGCATTTCAGCAGAATACACTGGATGAGAGTGTGTGCAAGTTGCACACATGTTGAAAAGAAAGTGGTCTTGTGAGTTCAATACACACAGGTGGGAGCTGTGACACAGACGGTTACTAAGGATTAGCCAATGTTTTCCTATAAATCTGATTTTCATTTGCTTATAATTTTGCCAGACTAATTGTTTGGGCTGAAACTTTCCACGTTGGATGCATGGTTCAGGCTATTTTTTTCTTACATTAACCAAAATGGTTCAATTATTTCCAAGATAGAAGCCAGGAAAAAAAAAAAGACATTGTTTTGCAAAGAGAAAATATTATCTTCAAGAATTCAAATATCCCTCTTGTTTTAAAATAGCAGAGAATACATTTTAGTCAGGGAAGTGGCTCTTGCCAAGCTAGTTAAAATCAGTTCAAATGTGATGACACTCCAAATGTCTGCAAATTTATGAGAGGTGCTAGATACTGGGTTTAATGCTGGGTTCCACTCATGAGCATTATCCTCATGTGAAGAGAGGAAGGTGAGATGCCTTTGCTGCCATTGCTTGTGCCACAGCCCAGGATGGAGGTCAGGCAGCAGAGAGAGTGGGACCAGGCTGACCCACACTCCAGCAGGGAAAAACTGCTGGAAAGAGGAGGAGAAATAAGGTATATCTGGCCCATACAGACCGCATATGCAGAAGAAGAGAGTAGGATCCCCTGAAGAAGACATTAAAATGAAGAGGGTTTAGCTGACTGATAACGAGTTTATGATGAAAGGAAACAGACAGGGTATGGTTGGGGTATAGCACTTGACTTTGCAGATTCTGTTGTGTGTGTGCAGCACTTAAGCAAGAATAAAATGCACTTAAAAGGATATAATAACTTTTAAAGTCAGAAATGTACAACTCAAAGCTGATGTTCTCAGATACTGACTAAAACATGCTGCTCCTAAATATTTAGGCCACTCCACACAGGTCTGCTGTTATTGAGACTAGAAACATTCCCAAAACTGCAGTCAGAAATAAACCTCTGTTTATTGGGAAAAGATCTATCTTTTTAACACGTATGTAAAAATACACCCCCGTTTTAGAAATGTACATATAAAAATGTAGAAAGTTTTACATAGTTTTTTAAAGGAAATATGCTTTTGAAAATCTTCCCTTACAAATCCAGCTATGCAAAACTTCATCAGTCCTGCGGAGAGGACGCAGGAGCTACTCATCCTGAGTGAGAACGAAACATTAAACAAAACCCTCTGGAAGGTCAAACTGCGTGTTTATTTTGTAGCTACTGTGTAGCCTGGCATGGACCACCTTTTGCCAGCCCTAGTAGCAGCAGAGAATCCATGTGGGCAAAATCCCTGTGCCTTTGGAGCAGCCACAGCTCGGCCACTGCCCCGGTGAGTTTGCTCCACCCCAGGGACACCGTGCCAGCACCCTCTGGGTCAGAAGGCAAGGACAGGGCAGCCCTGAACTGCTGTCCTCTGTGGGCAGAGAGTGGGATGGGTAATCTGCCTCAGCATGGGAGAATTTGTGATGGCTTTCACTGATTTCTGCTGCGTTTTTTGATCAGTAGCCGAGTGTTGGTTAATTATTGACCTTTCTTGTGTTGGTTACTCAATAGAGAGAGGGCGTTGCATGTGCAATTACACCACAGTCCAGAACTGAAATGGAACCAAGTAAGGCAGAAAACTTCCTGTGACTGGGGGTTCAAGGTTGTACCCAGTGATTAGTCTTTGAAAGATACACAGATTTTTTTTCTTTCAATTTTTGGCTCGCTTTCTATCTCATTCACCTGTACTCCTTTCAACAGTGAATTCCACTTTGCACAACTAGTTGGTTATGTGATTAATTAGTCTGAAAGGCAGAAGATGGAGAGGAACTCTGGCCATGCAGTTGCACCCTGCTTTTCTTCCTACCCCCTACACTATTATTTATTCCCACAGATAGAAACTTCAATATCCACTTATGACAACACTATTTTCATGGATTATATGCCAATCAATGCCAACTTTCCTTCAGCAAGGAAAATCACCTTCTCCCAGGAGAGACGATTTGCAATTCCATAGTAAGTGTGGCATCTCTTAAGTAGTTCTAATTTTAACAGGACAAAGTACATCTTATTTTACAAGGACAGGCAAGCAATTCCTTAAAAGAAAAACAGATCTCATTCTCTGTGAATTATTATTTTCTTATTATTTAAGAACTGAGATATATTGGGACTTGGCATACCGTGCATTTAAGAAGACATATTCATAAAAGCAAGAGATTCTGAAAAGTTAGAACCTTGAATTACTTTGGAATTACTGGAATTACTTTTCCATCATTTTAATATAAACTATTAGATAACATTTGAAGAATTTTAATGGTAAAAAGGAGCACTACTGAAAATTCACAAGAAAGGTATTTGTCAAAGACAGATCATCTACTCTCCAGTCCTGTTTCTCCATTGCATGAGACTATTTCCTTTAGTGCTGGCTGGATGTGTTTAGTCTTAATACTTGTCTCTGTGATTACTCCTTCCCTACAAAATTAACTCTAGACATGCTAGAGGAATCATAAAACATAACTTATACAGCAACTTCTTGATTTATATTTGATCTAATTGCTAAACAGCCTACTAGAGACTTGCTAGATCTGGTCCCAAAATTACCATCAACAAACTATGACAAAATGTGTGTTGGTGCACATGAAGAGAAAAGAATTGCCTCAGAAAAGCAACACAAAGCACCAAGTGAATTGGAAAGAGTGTGTGAAAGGCAGAGGGCATGCACTGTAGCGCTTTCATGCTCTGGTTGGTTTTTGTGAGCTTGATTTATGTATAATTAACCATTTTTTCCCCTGCAAACAATTTCATTCGAAGCTGTGCTATCATTTTTACCCCCCATTCTCCTGCCACAGCCACATAAAACAGTCCAGTTTAACATTATGACAGCTGAAACACGCTGCCACAGCAAGAGTCCAAACTTCTATGTTTGCATAAAACCCCACTCTCATCTCCCTCCTGCTCATCCTATCATCACAAGAATGAAAGAAATTAATAAACTGTAACTCTCATCTCTAATAGAGCCTTGGCCAAAATTCAAGCTTGATAATTAATTACATTCTGTTGCTCCAAATTCCCACACTAGGCTGACTAAGAGAAATAACTCTTCTCTTCCCCACCTAGACCACAATGTTTTATATGGCTAATGGACAGAGCATTTCACCTCTGAGAGAGCTGGGAAGTTAACTGGAGAAAAACAAGAGATACCTAACATTAAGACAACAGCAGTAGATGAAAGAGTACTGTAATAAGTTTTTAGTGTACATTAAACCAAAAGCTAAATCATTCCTCTCTAATTACACTTTCTGTCAGAGAATAAAAGCACAGATGATCATACAGGACAGGCAGCTGTGAGGAAGGTGTCTGAGTGACTATAACAGAAGCTGAATGATTTGGGATAGGAGGGTATTTGAGACAATTCAGATACAGTTATGAAAAGCTGATAAATCAGTAAGGTAAAATACATTTATGTATAGCACTAGATCTCAATAAAATAGAGAAGACATCCAAACCATTTCAGTCTGAAGAATATAAAGCATTAACACTATACCATGATCTTAGACAGCCATAAAACAAATCACTACCTCATGCCACTATTCAGTAAATTACCAATATATTAAGAGAAGAAAACTATTATGATACCTGTACTGCACACATAACATAAAACCACTCATTGTGTGGGGACTGAAATTGGACTTTTCTTCTGAGCTTGACATATGAACGCTATAACCTTAAGCAGCACTCGTAAAAGATTTTATTTATTGTGTATTTCACATGTATTTGTAAAGGACTTAATTAAACTTCTTTCCCTGCAGATTTCTTTCCATTCTGGTACAAAAGGGTGTGCATCATCACTGAAAAAATCACAAGGCAAGGCTGGCATGAATGGTCTTGCTAGTATTGTATGTACTTCACACTGACAAAAAACCAGTGCAATTCTGGAGGTGTCATCAATAAAACCTGCATTGTCCTTCCTTAGACTGGTCTATCTCATATTTCCTGCCTATCTCCATTCACTATTTTAAAGATAATATGTAACTTTGAGGCTGTAGCCGTGCAAGAACAAGACATTAATGTATGTGTATGGTATAAACTACTTTTGCATTGGTCATATTACTATGGAGAACGTATGCAGACGATGAACCTAAAGCATAGGACTGTTCTCCACCTACCAGATGATAAATCTAGACCCCATTTCTGTTTAGTTAAGGTTTCTAAACACTTTCCTAGTTCTAAACCAGAAGCAGAGTAATTTCAATCCAGTTACACTTGAAAGCTGGTGTTGGAATGAGTAATTCAAGTCCCATTCAATTCTTCATTCATTCCACTCATATTCAATCTGTAGGGCATAAACCCTCCAATATTCTAATACAGATAAGGTCCAAGACACAACAAGCACAACAACCATAACATACACTCATGTTCTATGCACCCTGTACATGCTCTTGAGGTGAAGAAGCTCATGAGGGGAAGAGGAGGGGCAGTCACTGAGCTCTCCCCTGTGGTGACCAGTGACAGGACTCAAAGGAACAGCCTGAAGATGTATAAGGGAAGGTTTAGGTTGGACATGAGGAAAAGGCTCCTAATCCAGAGGGTGGCTGGGCCCTGGAACAGGCTCCCCAGGGAAGTGGTCACAGCACCAAGCCTGACAGAGCTCAAGGGAGCGTTTGGAGAATGCTCTCAGGCACATGGATGACTCTTGGGGATGGTCCTGCACAGGGCCAAGAGTTGGACCTTGTGGATCTCTTCCAACTCAGCATAATCTGTCATTTCGTGAGATTTACTGCAAGCAGCTCAGGCACTTAAGCCTTGGAACCCTAACCCCACATGACCACCAATGCACTGGGCAGAGAGATAAAAAAACATCTCAGATAGAATAATTAGTATCATCAGTTTTGCACAACAAATCAATCTTGTTCAGCAGCAGAAATGCTGGGTCATGACAGATTGGCTGAGAGAAGCAATAAAAACTCAAACCTTTCTGAGCACAGAAATGGTAAGCAGAATGTTTGTGTGTTTCATTTGTTTTTATGTGTTGACTTGGCAGTAAGTATAGAATTTAACATTAATTCTTAAAAAAAAATCAATAGTTGCATATCTTGGAACTTTAGATTTCACACACACACAAAATAAAGAAACCAAACCAAGAAGATACATACAAACTTGTACATCACTATTTGATTTAGAATGGATTATCACACAACACTCTTATAAGCATGGTCATCAATATTATGGTTTTCTTGCTCTCTCCATATTACTTTCATCTAGGGGAGATTTGCAGCATACAATACAAGAATTCCAAAACTGCTTTTGTGTCAAAACTCATGGAAAGCATCACAAATCTCAACACTGTAAATCACACTTCCTTCTTCCTCTTGGTCACAAAACATATTTACAGCTGAATCTAAGCACAACACACAAATTGTCCTCACAGTGCTTTGCACGGACATCAAGCCTTTCATCTACAAATCCTAACTCTCCTTAGATATTTGAATTTAGGTCTGAAGACCCCCCATAATACTCAGCTAAGAGAATTAGATTAACTGACTATCATTGCATCAGGGGACATAAAATTAATTCTTTACTTGAAATTATATTCCCAGTCTGAGGAGGATTTATATACCTGCTTTTTCAGAAAATGTACTGAACAGCTCCCTCACTCATATCTGGGCAGCTCAGAGAGATCCTAAAGGGAATTTGTGCTCCTAAACTCATGATGATGAAAATAGCCTCAAAATAAAGTGCAAAAGCTGTTAATTCACCAAGCTACCCTTAGCTCTAGCTGGATATCCTGAGCAGGAGGAAGAGAGGCAACAGGAGCAGTATAAGCACTTCCCTGAACAAAGGCATTTGGGATCAGTCTCCTCAGGATCAGATCCATTCTCAGAGCTTGTGCAAAGAGAAAAACACTTTAAAGAGGGGAAAAGAATCTGTTACAATCCCATTTATCAGCTCTCATCCAGGTGGCCTCTTAAGAATACTGGACTTTTACAGAACATTTAAAGGAATGAGGCATTGGACTATCATTTGATGAGTTATGGAGGCCACATCAACTCATACATAGATCCTGAATGTACAGATCCAATATAGATATACTTTATAGGTACAGTTACACCAAATAGATGGTCCTGACTGACTGATCCTCAGCTTCAGCACACACCCCAAATCACTGCAGAATCCAGGACTTTCCTTAGCAGTTCTCCCTGCATCTCTGAAATCTTTGGTCACAGGTCCTAGCTCTTCCCAGAGCTGGAGGCAACCCTTGAAATCCGTCACACACTTGAGGAACAAAGACAAAACTACCGCACATCCTCTGGGTCTTAGAAGAACTTTTGCTAACCAGTAAATGTAATATAACTGTCTCCTTGCAATGCTTCCTTTGTTTAATTCAGTAGCAGTAGTCATGGAGGTTATAGCCTTTGAGCTTAATTTTTTTTCCAGCTGTTTATGAGCTTTACAAAACATTGAAGATCCTCTGCCTTTCTCTGAAGGTCATGGGACTCCACATGAATGTGGTGATAATTAGAACAAGGCATTAATCTGAAATAAGGACTGAGATTTTAAAACTTCGGAAGCAAAGGTATAAAACGAGCCCAAATCATCCCAATTCTAATGATGAAATTCATTACAGTAAAATGGGCAGTCTGCTTTTCTAAGATTTCCAGGCCATCTGAGATATTGCTGAATCTTAGCAACTTAACTAGCAACAGTCTGATGTAAGTGATATGAGCAGGATTAAAAAGCTTTTTTGGTTTCAAAGAATAGACTGGAACATCACCTGGAAAAGTGACTCTTTGGTAATACAAGCCTACTGATGATTTTCATTTACTACATGTATTTTTAATGTGTATGATTCAGTTCTCCAATTCCTCACTAATTTTATATCATTTCTCATGGACTGGCTGGTACCACTGTAAAGCAAGAAAAGAATCAGTTTTACAGATTTTAACTGAAAGGCAGCTAGTAATAAAATAAAATACATGAACATCTGTATCAAGAACATCTTGAACAAGAATTTTAAAATGGCTCACACAACGGAGCCATTAAATTACAGAATTACTGAACATTACACACATTACAGAAATGTTGCTTATATTTTGCTTTACTGACATGGTAAATTACCAGCTTTGTTCACTGTAACATACACTTTTCAATTATCTGTTCAGATTTATCAGCATAACTGGATTTATTACACACATGTAGACACCTGTTTTATAAAACCAACAAACTGTGCCAAAACGACCATGCTGGAATCCTCTGGATCTCATCCAAGAGGAAACACTTTGAAAGTGTCGCTGAATTGCCCTAAGGACCCTTCAGTTTTATAATGAGGATATCAGCAGCCAAAGTAGAAAATAATTTATATATTGCTAATCTCTGCATCAAAAAGACTAAAGAAAAATGCTATATTTTTATCATTTGGCCATTATTACACATCACGAAGACCAAGACTAACAATTCTTTCCTTGTGAGAAGTGGCTGGTATCTTTGCTGTCAATCTAGCCCTCTTCTACAGAAACATTTAAGTTTTATTTATAACAGATGAAAAAGAGAAAGGCAAAAAGATGAAAATGGAAAAAATCCCAAATTCCCATACAAATTCACAGTGCTTTCCATGGACTAACACGTAAATAACACAAGGCTCTCTTGACAGGAGGGCTTTTCTTTTGAACTGCCTATTTCCAAGTACCACCCCAACATTATGGGGCATCTCCCACAGAGATACCCTTCCTTCTAGGGCCACTGCTGGAGGCCAAGGGGGACACCCTCTGTGACATCCCAAGTATCACTGTGCACCAGCATGTTGGCAGCTGAAGCGAGGCATTAATTACATTCCCAAACAAGAGGCTGCAATCAATCAAAGGCACGCTTCATGATTCACATTTGGTCTTGAAAAGCCTTCTCTGTCAGGAGCCTCATGGGAGTAGTTAATGACAGTAACCCCTGGAGGATTCCACACATGCCACACCACCAGATTAAAGGGTGCTTCCAAAACTTTCTGTGACTCTGCCTACTAAGATATTTGTCTTGATCATTGCTCACTTCGGTGCTGCTGTAAATGGGCGGGCCAGGATCCTTCCAAGTGCAACAGTCCAATAAAATTAATCGAAGTTCAAAAATTGCATTCAGTTTGCTTTTACTTGTTCTGAGACACTTCCAACAAGTTTTTGATCTAGGTCATCTCTGTGGTCTACAGATGACAATCCACCAGATAAATTTCAGGTCTGCTCCAGCTCAGAAGTTCAGTTACTCCAGCTCTACAGCCAAGCTCTCACACTAACCCAGAAATTCTTTTAGAAATTTTCGGTGATTAAGGAGGGTGTGTACATGCAGAAGAGTTAATAGCATCTCCTGGACAAACTAGTTAAAACAGCCCCTCTTTACATTTGTAATTTTAAATATTTCACTCATATGGTACCATCACCCATTCCAAGTCAGAATTGTCCAGATAGAGGAAAACAGAGAAATACAGCCTTATTGTGGTATGGTGCATTGGCCTTTACTACATATTCCAAATTCTTCTGGTAATGACAAAAAAGGATGCTAAGCATCCAGAAATTGTGCAAACAGTGTTGTTACATTGAAGACTGAGCAAATGTATTTCTCTGTAGAAGTTCATGAGCACGGAAATACATTTCCATTCCTAATAAATACAAAGATGCTTTGGTTACGTAGTGCTGAGCTGAACAATGGACCAGTTCAGTCTCAGGGCAAGACTGATTTCCAGAGGTCTTGAGAAAAAAAACACTTCAGTGAACAAGGGGTTTGAGGTCTCTGTGTATGGGTGGAATAACCCCAAGCCCAGGAGAAGTTTGGAAGGAAGTGAAGACACCCTTGGGGTATAGCTATTTCAGACTGAGAAAAAATGAGAGAAGTGGAAAATATGTTTTTGGATAAAGTATTGTTGAAAGCACTTGTAAAAAATCTCCTCTAAATAGTCCAAAAATAGGTTTAGTGGTAGTTGGCTTTTTATTTTTAATTCCACCACATTAAGAAAATAAATCTCTCCTCCTCCTCTTTCCTCAAGATTTGTGAAGATCTTAAAGAGCAAATTTTAATACAAATAAACTGACCACTATAAGGAATGATTGTTACATATTAACCGCTGAATAATCCATAGCTAGCAGCGACATATATCTAATAATGATATGCTTCAACCTTAGGCAAATAATTCCTTTTTTTTTTTTACAGTGCTCACAGAGGAAATCATTACTGATCTAGATAAATATTTCAAAGTTCAGTTCAGTTAAGAGCTTTACTCCAATTTTTGACTTTGATTTGCTTGTAGGCCAATTTATCTTATTTCTCCTAATTCTATTCCCTAGCAAGGCTGTATATTAACATTTTATGTTCTTTTTTACACAATAATTAACAAGAAAAAGAAAAAGAAAAAGAAAAAGAAAAAGAAAAAGAAAAAGAAAAAGAAAAAGAAAAAGAAAAAGAAAAAGAAAAAGAAAAAGAAAAAGAAAGGCAACCGCTATGGTGGTAAAAGAGAAAAATTGAGCAGGCTGCCTTTCACTATAGAGATTACTTTGGAAAGCTACCATACCAAGAGTGAGAGTACCATTATTAATAAATTTAGCAATGAATAATCAGAGTCTAAGAATTATCATTATCTGGTTGTGCTTGAGCTAACAAGTAGGAGTACAAAACATCTCATTTTTGAATGGCACTGTCGAACAATATAAAGAAAATATTTTCACATGACTCTTTCTTGTAAGAGTTTTGAGAAAACTAGAAATGGGAGGATTTTCTTGTCAAGATTTTTCCTCTGTTGTGTACACGCAGTAACTACACTTCAGTAGTTCTGCTGAAGAGTTTCAAACCTAGTATTTGCTATAAAACTTCAACTGCAAATCTCAGATTTCTCAAAACGTGAAATTCTCAAAACATTAAAAAAAAAAAAAAACAAAAACTGAAATCAGATACTTAGCAACTCGAAGGAGACCTTTTCCTATCCCAAAAACTGCACTTTACATGTCATCACAGCCACAATATAATTATTGCTTATTTTGTACTTTTACACATGGGGAGCTATGTCAGAAGCCAATACCCCTCACTCCCAACCTGTTTTCTGACACTCATAATCCTTATAACCAATGTAAGATCCTAGGGCTTCCTCAAGCATAGCACAGCAAAAATTACATTAATACCTATTAAACTGGGTAACTAAGTTCTGGTCACAAGAAAGGTTTTATACATTTTCATAGTAATTTATATATTTTCATAGAAATCAGAATTTTTAAATAAAACTGTCAAAAGTTCACTGACAACAGAATTCTACAGTTTTTTTCCCTTCCATTAAAAAAAAATCTTTTGCAGTAAATAACAAGATAACACTGTATTAATCTGCATTACTCAGTTGATTTACTAAGGGCTATTCAGCTATTTGTTGTGAGATCAATCTGCATCTTCATGGTTATCCAACAGTCATGCACAATCTTGACACCTAGGAATGGTGAATCCACTCTCCAAGAAACTGGAAAAAACAGCAAGATGTGCCACATTTCCAACACTATCAGGGAAAGTCAATGTAATCATAGCAAGGTCAAATATGCTCATGATTCAAGCCTAAATCAAACCTGCAATTTAAACAGCCCTGATCTAGATGTGTGGAAAAGGTAATAAATAAACACTGCTCCCTTTGACTGCTTAGGGCAAAAAGTATTATTGCTTCCCATTTCATCTCATCTGTACATAAATCAGTCTCAAAAAATTATCTCAGTTTCAGCAAACTCAATTTGATTATCTTCGCAATAACAGTGAAAGCATTTTTGTCAGCTGCAACTGAAATGGCTAAAATCCAAATACTAAAAACTTCCGTTAAAAATTCAGGTTTTATATTCAATTACCTGGCAAGTATCTCAAGAGCAATAGTAGTCTGTTTCTTGCTATAGGATGCAGAAAATGTAGATCTACTTAACACGATACAAAATCACACGTGTATAATTATTACTTTATCTATCACAAAGCGCCTTTCAGATCACTGTAAATTTTTAATGAAGTAATGAAATTGCTCATAGAAGCACCAACAGATGACATAATGCAACATTACCCTACTGATGTATAATTTGAATGCTGTGCAACCAAAAGAAGTCTGTCATAACAACTCCACACAATACAGAATAGTTAAATGCTTTATTCTTCCTGTCAAACAATTAAGTCCTTCTTTTTTATTTCTGAAAGTGAGCAAGTAAATATTAAGTGAATTGGCAACAAAACTACCTGGAATTCAAATTTATACTGGAGTTCAAAATTCATAGCTAACATTCATAACAATCCAAAATCTCTTCTGCTGTAGAATATAATCATTAATTAGGGAAAAAAAAACTAAAAATCACATGCCCAAATAGAGGACAGAGTCTCTGTAATGCTTGCATTGGATTTATTTTAGTCTTGTTTGCCGTGCATGAAACAGCACAGTTTCAAAAGAAAACACCAGGAAACCTCTGAGCTTCAAGGACAAAAGCTGGAATCAAAAGTAAAAACAGAAGCAGTATTTTTAGTTTCAGATGTGCTTTTCAAGAACCGAGTTCGCTCTGTGTTTTCCTTACAAGCTGCTGACCATGGGAAACACAGTTATTTTCAACTCTACTACTGCAGCAAACAGCTCTGGTGATTCCCTCTGAGGTGCTGCTGCCACACTCGGACGGTCTCTCCATTTTCCCAATCCCTGACTCACCAGCATCATTTTCCCAGTGGTGGCAGAGGTTTCCTCCTCTCAGCACAGCAGCACCAGAGCTGCCCATGAGCTTTGTGGGACTCCTCAAGTTGGAAGAGCAGGAGGATTCCAGCACCCCCTGCTCCCCTGCCTACCTCACCAGGGATGAACTTCCCAGCTGCTCTGTGCACGCACACCAGGCACAGGAAGATCACACAAGGATGCTCCACTTGGGGGAAAGATCTGGAGCACAACATGCCTTGGCTTCAGCCTGACCACCCAGGTGTACAGGAGACAAACCCAAGCCATATTACAGCACCTAAGTCTAAAACACCCTGGACATGGTTCTCCCACAAAGTGTAATCACCTTCCTGTGGGAGATCACCACCTCTTAACATAGGGACCTCATAAAAGTTATATCATGGAGACAAGAATCATTTAATAAAAAATTAAGAATATGGACGAACTTAAAATTAACTTGACTCTGATCATGAAAGAAATGCTGCGGTTTTGTTCTTCCTTCCCTCAAACGAAATGGCTGTGTACATAAAGGACTGTCACTATCAAGGCAAAACACCTCTTATATGATCATGAGCAACAAAACTCTCTTGGCAGTGTTTAATTCTAATCCTAATTAGAAGTTCTAATCAGAACTTCTAGTTCTCATCAGAAGATAGAGTTAAAAAAACCCCACAAAACCAAAAGACAACTCACTAAAAATCAAATAAAAACCTACCTCAGGATCAACAGGAAGTAGCACCATCCCACTGAAGTTCATGGTTGCAGCTTTTAACTCAACGATGAACTTTCCCAATTATTTCCAGCACTGAGCAACATCCTGAACCTAGCAGCACTGATCTTCACTTCTGGTTCCTTGCTGTTTTCTAGCAGAGAAGGAATCTTCAAATCGGAAGTATAGCACATAGACAATGCAGACTTCAAACAAAGGACCATTGTCACTATGAGGAGCCTGCCATGAATAATCTCGTTATTGCAGTCATGAATGATCTGACTCACGACGCGTCTGCAGCGATGTTTCAGGCTACAATCACTTGCTTTTACACACAGCACACCTGGCTAGCTCACACTCCTCCAGCAAACAGATGCTTAGTAATGCTATTTGGTTTTATTAAAAGACAGTGCAGGCAGAGTTAAGAGGGAATTAATCCTTCTATCATTATGTGTTTCTCTTCCCCTTCTTGGGAAAGGGGGAGACATACCTACTCATCTCTCACATATTTTGCTTTACACGTTAGGATAAACAAATCTTCAAACACTTCAGGATACAATCTTCAAAAACTTCAAATACTTCAGGATACAACCTTCAAAAACTTCAAATACTTCAGGATACAATCAGTGCAACCTCACGCAGCCCTAAGTGCCCAACACTCAACTCGTCCTGAGGAAGCCGCGCTGGGTGGGCAGCACACGGTCACCTCCATCACCCCAGCAGAGCACCTGCCACTGTCACCCCTGTGACAGCACAGGCACTGAAAGTCCCACCAGGACACAGCCACTCACACAGGGTGAGGCTGCACCATGCCAAGGGATCTCGCAGGCCCTCGGAACAATCCTGCTGGAAGAGAATGCTGGTGACACAGCGCTGCACAGGTACTGGATGAACTCTGCTGGGGTAACATCAGTTTTCAGTGTTCTACCAGCTTTAGAGGGAAAGCCATCATTCTCAAGCCACTAAGGATTAATACTAGAAAATAAACATCCAGTTACATAAATATTCACAGAAAGGCAAAAAAAAAAANAAAAAAAGAAAAAAAAAAAAAAAAAAAAAAAAAAAAAAAAAAAAGGGTGCAAGGAAGCCAAGCTACATCCGTCATAAACAAGAAACCAACTCAATTTAACTGCAGAACTCAACTTACCAAACCTTTGCCAGCCCCAGGCAGCCTGGGCAGGCAGGAGTCCAAAATGTGAATTATTATTTAATTTTAAAAAAATTTGAAACTTATGAGAATACACAAGTGTTTCTTAATAAGGCAAATTAAGTTTCTTTATGAGGATATTCCCAAGCTGAACACACATTTTAACTTGAAATAGAGGGAATGTTTTGTTAAAGAATTATGTAGATGTGAAGCTGCTTTTATGTAACTCAATTTATCAGAGAAACATGTTGTATCATGTTGTTAAAATATTATAGAGATTAAAGGATAATAATTGAAATATTTGCATACGATGTAGTACAAAGAAATAATGTATGTGAACAGACTATTTGTTGTCACATTAGCCTCAAGCAAATAAGGAAATAAGTGTTGATTTATTACTGTGTGTCTGGGGCTGTAGGATGGTAAAATTCTACTGACTGTAGTTTAAATAAAGGTCTAGAAAATAATGGAAAAAATCCTATCAATAATTCAGGACAAATTAATGGTATGAGGTCTTTAAGTTTACTGAAATAATTAATGAATTTACCTTGATTATTCATAGTATTTAAAGGACTGACTTCTAACTGGAATTTCTCACATCTGCACTTTAAAGAACTGTTGCCATGTTGAGGGTTGCATACCATACCCCTCATAAATAACAACCCAGTTAAATCTGTTGTTCTGCAAAACTTGGCAGCACCTCTGCCTGAGGAGCCTGGGTGCCCTGCCTGGGGTTCTGCTGCTGCACCCAGCCACATCTCCTGGTGCTTTTCAGTTTGACTTTCGATCCCACTGTTATCATTGTGACCCTTCCCAGAATCTGACAACTCCGATGGTTCTCTCCCAACCTCTACACTTTAATGAAGCGAGTTTGAAGATGAGATGAAGATGAGTTTGTAGACTCACCCATTGCAATGCTGGCCTTCCTCAGCAAAAACAGTTTTCTTCCCTGCCTTGTGCCTCGCTGCAGCAGGCAAGGTAAGCAAAGAGGAGAGGAGGAGAAAGGGGAAAATAAACTTCAGCATGCACATGCACACATATGTTCACACACACATGCATACATGGGTATATAAACACATACTTCAGTATATACAGCATACCTAAAGTAAGGTTTACAAATATGGGATGCATATATAACTAGAAAATAAGGCTGGGGCCCTGAATCCACAGCCTCATCACTGCTTTGGCTAATGACCCCAAGTTCTGCTCCCTTTGTATTGAAGCTCACTGGTAAATCAAATCCAACAGCTGTGGTTTGTTATAAGGAGGTTGGTGGCACCCAAAAGAAAGTCCTGTGACAATTCTCTCCATAGCACCCAATGCCCACCAAGGGCAGCAGGAAGGGACATGCCCACACCACTGCTGGGGTCAGTGCCAGGCAGTCATCATACATCCGTAGGCACATGCATAGTAGGATCATATTTGAGAGCACTTAAGAGATTTAAGAAATCACTCTTAAAATAGTTTCAGCTTTTTTTTTTTTTTTTCAGAGATGGCAAGTAGATTAAAAGAGTGTTTATTTCAAGTGGTAAAGCTAAGGCTCTACAATTCCATGTATAGATATCCCCTAAGGAAAGAATTCCCTTCCGTAGTTGAAACCAATCTACCGTAAACAGATCAAATGAAACCAAAGTGAGACATTCTCAATGCAGTATTAGACTGTCAGCATATTCCTTCATAATTCCACAAGTATTTTGGAATGGTACAGACCAACCACAAATAAATAAAAGAAAAAGCAATTCTCAACTATGTATTTGTAACTATTTTCTCATTCCCTCCCAATAATAAAGTAATTTTCCAAAAATGCCATGGAATTACAGCATTTTAGATGTCTTAAAAATAACAGGGGCATTTCTGGGAAATAATAATACTTGTAGAAGTATTAGCAGACCATTGTTCTATTCATGTTTAACATGAAAATAAAAAATTTCAAATTTTAAAACTTGTAAAAGTTTTGGTCTAAAGTTTCTTGATGTCATGCTACCAAGAAAAAACCTGTACCCCCAAATAAAATTGCTGACATAGTCTTAAATCCCAAAAAGCAGTGAAAAATCCTGAACCTAAACTAAATAATAAATTTTCTGAAAATAAAATTATAATGAGCTTTCCTAACCTAAGTCATTATTTGTGCTAAAATTTGCTGTGTATTATGGTTATTAAGCAGAACACAATTTTATTTGAGTGTGAAAGTTTGGGACTTTCCTCATATGACCCTCCTGGCATACTGCCAAGGCTCAGCTCTTGATGACATTTAATCTGGACATAATCCCTGAAATCTCTGTGCCATTACTGGGTTGCGTGGGAATGACTCCCTGACAACATACACGGAATTGTGCTGTAAATTTTATTTTCAGCTCATGGCTGTTCCCCTTCCTTACCAGCTGTTGCAAATTATTTGTTTGAATAAAACTAAATAATCTATACCTTTTATTTGCTATAGAACCACATAATACCTAAAACAGAAAGCAAGTCCAACACTTCTCGTTTCAGTTGGTTTTCTACTGATGGCTACCATATTTTTAAGGGAGTAAACTCCAGAAAACAAATGAAGTTCAGCAGCTGATGAAAAGCCTGGGTAATGAGCTGCAGTGGTGCAAACAACCCCACTGACTCTAAACAGGAGCAAGACCACACTGCAGCGGTCTGAATGAGCAACTGCCTCTACAACGGAAGAATACACTTAAAAGAGCTTTTCTCGTATTCAAAGACGCCTCTCATCTCTGAAGCCAACTGTCTTTTTGTCATGAATGCTGTGAAAAATCACAGTGACCAAGACTTCCACATCTGTGATTTTTGGCACTTGTGCAAGTGTAGGAACCGAATAACTGATGTCTGAAGAACACCAACGAAAATGAGGCAAGACAGCAATTTGTCCCACAGGAAAGTGTAGAAAAGCCTCAAAATCACTGCAACAAGGTAACTGTGGATCTCTCCCTGTTTTCTGTGTGCTCAGGATTTCACAAGTATTTTTCCCCTGCATTCCCTGCAGGAAGAAGCTAGGCAGGCAAAGCAACACTGACTTTAATCTTACTAATGCAGGGCCTAAAAGCAGTGAATCATACAGCAGTATGGGACACAGAGACCTACCCATTGACCTGCATACTTAGTTCAGCAACAATCTAAGTGTCATTGCAGTTCATGGAGGCTAACACCAGCCTGCCCACATTTGCTGTGGTCCAATTGCTGCCTGAAGCAAAGATTGGCTCTTATTGAGATTTCTTGTTTACTGAGTGATCCCAACATTCTCCCTTTCCTATGAAAAGTAACTAAGTATGATGAACAAGGAGAAATGAATCATTCCCTGAAAAAAAGAAAAAAAGTATAAAATTATAACAGATAAAGCAGTTTTATGGGATTTTTTTAACTCTTCGTTTTCAGCAGAAAGCTTTGCTCAGTGGGCTTTTCTCCCTATACATTAACCCCCGCACAGAAAGATTTTTTCTACACAGAGTAAGTTACCAAAGATCATAATTCTGTGGGAAAAGAGAAAGTCCTCTAAAGCATGCATAAAAGTTTATTTCATTACCTGTAAGTTACTTCTTATGCTAATCTGTTTATACATGTAAACAAGAATCCTATTTCAAAAGTATTCCTTCAAGTTGGGGTGCAGAGGACTTCTCAGTTCTCCTCTTTAAGAAAGCTAAACTCCAAGGAAAAATAGGAACTACTCCTCCAGTCCTTTGTTTCCTACAACAGAGTAGGCTTGATCCAATCAAGAGCCACTTTAATCAATGGGGAGCTGTTAATGTTTGGTTTAGGCCATATAAGAGTGAGAAATTGAGAAACATGTTTTCACCTGGCCTTCAGCCAGGCACAATGCCACCACTAATGAATGGCTGCTGTAACGAGACCTTTTGCAAGGGTCATATGTGAGATGAATTAATGAACACAATGCAAACCTCACCTCCATCCCAAAGAGGGGCAAAGAAATCACTGCAGTTTATCATAAATATGTTTAGGTGTTCCGATGCCAGCCTACTGCCAAAGGAATCCACCGACAGGGAAGGGCAAAGTCTGTTTGCAATGCAGTCCTCCCCTGGGAGATGCATTTCAGGGCTTCCAGCCAAAGCCTCCAAAACACCTCCAGGGTAGCAGTTGGGCTGGAGCTGCCCCATCACGCCCTTCCACCGCAGCCGGATTTGCCTATTTTTGCAGCTGGCACCACCAAAGGCTACAGAAACTTGTAGTCAGCACAATCTCTTCCAGACTGACTTTTCAATCTCTTCAGCTAATGAATACTGAGAGGAGTGCATAGACTGGCAACAACTGTAAACAGAGTTTACACAGGAGACCCTGCACCTCTTGCAGCCTTTCTTTTTCCTAACAATTTCTGTGTGACTGTTACCGTCATGGCTCTCACTAGCCTCAAACCTGTCCACCACACCAGTTTCTAAAAGCACCCATTTCATCTAGCACTAACACAACAAAATCCCTTTTGGTCAGTGTTTCTGATCCCCTTGATAACAGTGCTGTACACAGTCTGTCACGATGAAGAAACCTACACTGGTTAGTCCAATGACTCAGCAGTGGTTTCTTCCTTTGCTGCTCCAGTGGCACCAAGAATAGGCTCAAGAGCTTAAATCTTGATGATAAATACAGGCTCACTGTGCAGTTAATCCTATAATTTTCAAGACAAAAACCCAAGTCTGTGCAGCCTGCAGCTACTGTTGATGTACATTCTACAAACATCACACCAGATACTACCTAAGTGAAAAAATATTTGCAAGTGAGTGAAGAAGACTATGGTTTTAATAATATCTCCATTTGCAACTAAAAACTCAGACACTAAAAAATTCTTTCTGACTAAAAGTCAGAAAGAAAGCAACAAGGTTTATAAAGAATATTTCATATAGAGGTGCACCTTATACAAACAATATTTGGAAAAACACATTCAGCCAAAGCATCAGCAATGCTCTGGAATTCAATGATCCCTTATACAGTAGAGAACTGCAGAGGGCTTCACAAACTAGAAATCCCACAGAGGAAAGTAAACATTCCCTATTTTCATGTAAAGTGCAACAAACAAAGCCTGAAGAGTGAATTATAGGTGTGAAATTTAAAAAAAAATACATGTGTGCAAGCAAATGAACAATCTATATGTGCTATCATCATGACCCTGTGTGATAAGCAAATACATACATACCAGAACAGTAATTGCTTATCTGCTGTTGTGGGCCTGTGACAACACTGGCTTTGTGAACTAGTGCTGTACCTCTGCCTGCAAATATGCTGCATGATGGAAGACAACTCTCTGGAAAGCTCACTCGGGTTCAGAGGGATTGGTTTTGCCATGAACTAGCTTGACATAAAACTTGAGTTGTGCCCCTAACCTGACTCTTACACAAAGATAAGAGATCTTATCAGTATGGAAGTGTTGCTGTAAGCCTGAGCAGATGGAGGAGAGAAGGGAGAAGGAGGAGGTGGCTTGATGTTTTTGTGGATGACAGCACCTAGTGATGCAATGAGGAAACAAAGTTTGTATTTCAGAATCTTTCGCAAATGGTAAGATTGGGAGAGACTGGTCCTAGTGTATAAAATACATCAGAACCCAGAGCTTGGGGAGAAAGGCAAAGCCAGTTCCAATCCACATCTTTACGCCGTTTTCCCCTACAAAACATGGTTACCTCTTCAGTAATGCCTGCTGAGAACAGTCTCTCTCCCACGCCATCCTGCCACAGCTGTCATCTGGGAGTGTGCTAGTTGGCACGGACCAAAATCATGTCATGGAATGTGCTAGAAATTAAACAATATGGACAATCATAAGATACAAGTCCTGTCCCTGATTCATTTACCCGTGCAGACAAAGCAGTGGTGAAGCAAAGTGGAAGTGGAGTCTTTTAAGCCCATCTCTGCAGTTAAAATAGAAACATCAGAAACAGGGTGGCACAGCAGGACCAAAGATTAAGGCTCCAAAGTTTAGCCCCCGTAGCCACAACATGATCGTGTTAGTGCCATAAGAAAGCGGGAAGCACAAATCACTTCTAAACACAAAGTCAAACTTTTCTCTGAAAATAAAGAGGCCAGAAGATGAGTGCTACAATAGATATCAGGGCGCTGGCAAAGGCAAAGTGTGAAATGGATCCTTTCCAGTATTCAGTTTAGGAAGACAAACATTGTTTCACAAATTCACTGTAGCCCTGCTTATTTTCCAAGCTCCTTAACTCATGCCAAAGGGCCTGGACTTTCTGAACATCCTGTTCTGTTTCCTCCACTGCTAGTCTTAGTCCTCAATACTAAATGTCTTTATTTCACAGCCCCCTTTTATATCATTTTATTCCAAACTCCTCCCTCTGTAGCTTTTGTATTTTACCTCTGGGTAAGAGTAAAGACAAGCAGATTAATGAGAAGTCTGAACAGCACATTAAGTTACACCTATTTTAAGAGCCCTTCTCAGTAGGCATCGCAAGGTGCTGCATAAAAATAAAACTACATCAATCGCATTTAAAACTAACAAGAAGCTTGCAGATGCTGGCATTGCCTCAAAGCATAAAAATTGATGGTTAAACAAGTCCATGATTCCTCAGACTCTCAGAGCCCCATGAACACAGACCATTTTATTTGTCATTGGCTGGATGGATCTGCTTGGATGTAAAATTAAGGAATCTTCATGATGGCTTCCGGCAGGAAAAAAATATTCACTTGTCCTACTTGTTTCCTACTTTTTTGCCATAAGAATTCCTATCTTGTTTCCTTCCTCTTCCTTCCCACAGCAGTGTTTCAGGCTGAGACCAAAGGCTGAGGGCCATCAAAACTTAAAGATATTCCTATTACTTTGCAGGTGAGCTGGTCACCAACACATCAATATTGTAAAACTAATTAATTAGGAAAAAAAATTATGGCTGCCAGAACAGTGACTTTTGTGAAGAGTATGGACGTTAGTAAGTTAGTAAAAAGAGAGCTACCATCTTATGAGGGGGACATAGAATACATCAATATAAGAAGAAGAGGAGGTCCTGGACAATGCTGGAATTACATTTTGAAACCAGCTGAGGAATACATATGTGAAATCAACCGAACAGACAAAGCTGATGCCATCAGTGAAGAAGATCTGAACAGACAAGACTTTCGACTCACACTGCTCAAGTAAGAACACTTTCCTTACCATCTGGCTTAGAAATCACTTGGATTCCACAGTGGCCATATAATGGCCAACAGGAAAACAGGGAAACTATTTTAAGTAACCATCACTAAAAATAAAATGGGTGATGCAATGAAAGGGGGGGAAAAAGTGGTTAGTGATAAATATAGTACAGAGATTTTTCTATTTATAGTTTTAAAGCTATTTGTATTCGAAAGTTTTAATTTAGAGACATGGAGGGCTCCCACATTCATCAGTCTGGTATTCATTCAACTATACAGTATTTATAGAAATACATAAAGGCCAACAAAAATAATAAGAAAGACAATAAAATTACCTTCTGTCACAATTTGGGGCTATCAATTCACATTCACATTCAGCCACACATAAACAAAACATTCCCCAGTATTACACTGACATGCATTTTGAATGCTCTCCATTAAATCCTGCTCCAGCAACAGGGCAAACTGAGAAAAAAATAGTGCAACAGTTTGACATAATCTGACACAACACTGCCTGGAGATAAGCTCCTTCAGGTGAACTTGCTGTGTGGGCTTGATTTCCCATACAGCTGAACCAGGAAAGCAGGACAGCACCTGTGATGGCAGGACCATGGAGAACATATAAAACATCAACCCTCAACAGGGAAAATCCAAAGGGCAAAACAAGAGAAGGCTTTGGGGACACCTTAGAGCACCTTCCAGCACTTAGAGGGGGCCTACAAGAGATGTGGAGAGGGACTTTTTACAATGACATGCAGTGTAAGGACAAGTGATGGCTTTAAACTGAGAGAAGGTAGGTTTAGATTAGGAGGAAATTCTTTACGGTGAGGGTGCAGAGACACAGGTTGCCCAGGGAGCTATGGATACCCCATCCCTGGAATTATTCAAAGAGAGGTTGGATGAGGTTTTGAGCAACCCAGTCTAGTGAGAGACCCAACCCAAGCCATTCTATGATTCTATAATTCTGTAACTGAAGAGGAAAGGATCCACGAGTGTAGGATGACCGTTAAATGACTGGTGATACGCTGGAGGAGACCTGCCAAATACCCTGCACAGTCCTTTCCAAAAATGTTGCAAATGGCTCTTCAGAAGCTAAGGCCTTCGAAAGGAAAGTGCAAATCCTCCTGCTCATCTCTTAAACACCTCACAAAACCAACATTGCACCTGGTTAAGAACAGGTCACGTTCACAAACCCATTTAGAAAATGCGAGCTGAGATGCATGCTGCTTCTAGTAACACAGATGATCTAACTCTAGTTTCAGAGTCAACTGACTGCTTTCTGCTAAAATTGACATCTGTTACTAACTTTGTTCACATGTCAACACTGTTCAGCTTAATTAACCAGCTTTCCTCTGTACCAGCCCCTTCCTTGTTGTATTTATCAAGGAATTATCTTATCATGCTCTGGGTTTCTCTTTGCTAGCCTGTTCTGCTAAGATAAAGGCTCTCAGTGATGCTTTTCTTGCTGTTCCTGTTTTAGTTTTAATCATTCCTGAATTCAAAATCCAGAATAACACATTAAATTTCATTTTACACATTTTTTTTCTACACTGACTGCAAAGTTTCCATGCCTCCATCACCTTCCCATTACACCTATTCCATTCTAGATCCATATTTATCTGTTTAGGTCTGGAGATTTGCCTTGTTTTTACACAAGTTTCAATAACTTTTAAAAATGTTGTCTCTACTTTTAAATGCTTGGGCTTTTTCCTCCAGCCAACTGAATTACCTACCAACCTCACGACCTTGTTTCCTTAATTTCACAGCCTGTCCTGTGTTATTTATGACCTATGTTTGCTTATGCTTGTATAACATTTAAATGGAAATAAGTAAATGCATGCTTCATACAACCTTACTTTGTATAACCAACTCTTCTACAATGTCATCATGCTCCATGAAAACAAAATTTGAGATCCCATCAATATCTCAGTTCAGCAACTTATAAAGAAGAAATCGTATTTGCTGCCTGTCACAGCTTGCATCAAAGACTGTCGATGTCCTAAGTTTCTAAGGGATTGCATCCACTGAGCCATTTGCAGCTCTATTTCTACAAGCAAAATAAACATACCCAAGAATGTTGAGGCCAACTGGCACAGAAAGGTGCCATGCTAATAAAGTCAATCACCCTCCAAAACAGGGTGGTTGCTTTCAAACTGCCTACTGGGAAGAATCCCAAGATAACTTTCAAACCTTACCTGGGAATAGTTCAGGTGAGTTCTCGTAAGTATATACCAAAACTAGGCCAGGGACAGTCAACAGTAGACACATTTAATTTCCAGGGCCAGGGACTGCTTCTAGACTCCATTTAATTTACTAGTACAGACATGTCCACTGCATGAAGACCTCTTCATGCCTGCATGGCCCTGAGTTCTTCATGCCTCTTGGTACATCTCCATTAGCTTGTCATTCACCCATTTTCCTTCTCAGAGACCAAGGTAAAACCATACCAGCCACAGATTTTAGGAGAGTTTTCTCTGGCTGGATATATTAATCTTTCTTTTGTTCCAAAGGGGATTCTGAGATCTTTGTCTCAAGTTTCTTCCCCAGGACTGTTTTTAGTTTTATCTTTCCATAGTGTTTCTTTGGTCTTGGAAAACAAAACACTGCTCTTTCCCCAGATAAAGTCTCCTGACAGATGTGCCTTTCCACCTAAAGAAAATAAGTCTTCAGACTCACACACTTGCATCTTTCTTGTGCCACTAGGAAACCCAGATTTTCATGGGGTTTGGGGTTTTTTTTCCTTTTTTCCCTGGTGCTGCCCAACTACCTTATATTTGCTGTCCTCAGTTCTTTAACCACATCTTTCTTCCTTCTCAGCCTCAAATCTCTACTTATCTCCATCTTATCCTCCTTTTTTTCTGGTGCCACTCTCTTCTTTCAGTCGTGTGTTTCTCACTTTTTCCTCCTGAGTTCTCCATCCTAACACATCAGTCTTTCACTTGATTTCTCCACTACCAATTAGTGCCAGCTTCTGTGCTGTGATTATAGCCACATGCAGTACGTGGTCAGCTTCCTCAAAGACCTCTTCCTTCCAACTGCTATTTTTATATACAGCTGTGCATTCAGATCACCTCAACTGCCTCTTCTATTCCCTCGTGGCTTTAGCTCCCTGCCTCCAGCTGCATCTAAACCACTTGGATATTCTCTCTCCTGACTTCTGTCAGGTGACATTTCTATATAAAAGTAGATCTTAACAGGTAACACTGAAGAAAGTAAATCTCCTTCTGTTCTTGCATCGAGTCTTGGTGTCTGCTCTGCTATCCTTCATTCAGTGCTGCATCACTGCACATCCTTCCTCATCTCTGCCTTCAAGGAAAAATGCATAGCCCGGATGAAACGCATCCAGACTCTGACTCTTCATTAAATGTTGGCTTCCTCTGGCCACTGACTGAAAGGCAGTTATCTGCCTGAACTAAGCTCTCTTAGGTGGAAAGTTGTGATCAAAGGCAGAAAAACTCCCCATCTTTTTCAGCTACAAGTTTAATCCCCTCAAAACTACAAATTGGTCTTGCAAACACCAGGAAAAAAAAAAAAAAGAAAAAAAGGAGAAAGAGTAATGACAATGTAGGGCAGGGATTCTTGTACATGAAGCTTTACTAGAACTTGAAGAAAAATGGATGCCTACCTAAGTGGAATAAAATGAAAGAAGTAGTGGGAAGAACTTCATGTCAGAGATCACACATCCAGTTTGAGTAATCTTAATTTTCTGAGACAAGGCTAGGTACTAACAAATGATTCCTCATGCTTGTGAAATAGAAAAAATAAGTTTACATGAACCTCATCAAAACATAGTATTTTCAACGTAATATTCTGCAAAACTGGAAATGATTGCAGAAGCATGTGGCTAAAAAGAAAATACAGTTCAAGGATTTAACATGGATATCTTTCTGCTAATCAAAGTAAAGACTCCAACCCTTGATTATTCCCATCAAAGTAATGAAGTAACATTAAGGGAATCACACATTCCAAAACCCACTTTATTGTTTTTTCCCCTTTAAACAACCCAGATTTTATAGGACAAATACTAAGGCAAGAGCTTCAAAGAACATGTGGATGTGTAGGAACAGAGTACCAAGCAAAGTGTCATCTCAAGTCTTGTACTATGTAATAAAAATAGCACTTTGTTTTCAGAATTGGAAGCTTATCAGTCTCACTTTCAGTGCAAGTCTTTCCTGCATATCCAGGCATGCAAGAAAGGACAAGCAATGAACAGCAGGTAAGCCTTGTGCCCTTAATGCTTTGGTTTATCTCCAGAACTTAAAATCCAGCAATGCTACTAAATAAATAAGGCACACTGAGACACAAACAGAAAGAGTATGCCAATTGCTTTCATGTAAACAAGTAACGAGGCAGAAGTGGGAGGATTTTCAAAGATGCAAATGGACAGTAAAATGCAGTTCAAAAGGTATTCAGGGCTGGCCTAAATAATCTACTTGCTGCTGTAAATCTACAGTTCCTGAAAACCATGAGGTCTCCTGCACTGTTGTTAAAGATTTTGGAACATGTATCCACTATAAACACTATACTAATTACAATTAATTACGTTAATTTTCACTTATAATTTACACAGAGATTCTCTCCTAAAATGAAGCAGGCCAAGAACACATCCAAAGAGGTATTTCCTTTGCTAGGGCACAAAAGCATGCTGTGGTACCTGGCCTCCTGATCCTGGATCTTGCATAAAACCTATTAAAACCTTTCTGGCAGATCACAGTTATCTGTGGCCTCTGTTACAAAGTACAGTGCAGAGTCTGATCCACAGATCCTGTGAAAATAAAAAACAAACAAAACAAAAAAACCACCCCAAACCAAATAAACAAACAAACCAACCACAACCCCTGAAATATTTTAGCTGGCTTTAAATTAGGATAATTTTTACATTAATGATGCAGGCAAAGGTGCAGTCTCTGACCAGTGCTGCCATAAATATTTTTTAGAAAGATATATTAGAGTAAAACAAATAAGATGTATCAGAGTAAAAGTCCACAACATTAATTCCATACTTGACATAAAATCTATGGAGCTAAAATAAAGTACAAGCCTTTCACAGTTCCTTCTAAAACTTCAGAAATCTTCCTCCAAATTCCCAGTGTTACTTTGACTTACTTTGAAGATTAATTCTTTGCCAGAGGTGCTGTATAATTGTTTATGTCTCATCTAACCTGCAGTGGAAGCTGAGATTCAGCAAATAAATATGCAAATATCTCCTAGTGATTTGTACTTGCTAAATATAATCCAAATGTTTATTGAGATCCTATTTAACAATTTCCCAATGGATGCATTTCTTGCAACAGATGAATTGACAATAGGATCAGAAAGCCAACTGTACAGGGCTAGGAAACAAAGGTAAGTAATTTTGTTATGAAAAATACTGGAAATAGTATGCTTAGCAGGGAAATGTGACTGACTGGCTCAGTATTCAACTATTTGCCACACATTTACATGAAGGAAAAGCATTTTTCCCACCAGTGGAAGAATTTAATTACATGGGGCACAGGGAAAAGAAAAGAAAATCCATTGTGAAAGTCCTCTTTCACTGCTTGAGTCAAACTGGTTATCTTAGAATATGTCAGCTGGACAACCCAAAAATACAAAAATAAGATTAAAGATAGTGTATCTTCACCTAGCAATCGGTAACTATGTGTTCCAGCCAGAGAAAACACTGGGAAAACTACTGGAGGAGTTTTCCTTTGGCTCAGGGAACAGATGAGCAAGAGTTCTCCTAAGGCATTACTTACAAAGCCAAAAGCTGTTAAATTCAGCAGCGGCTAAAGCAAGTTACAACACAGTCTGCTCCAGACTGTGTGGACAGAGCCAAGCTGCAGTATAATAACATTTAGGGGAAAAAGGGAGCAAGCAGAGAAAACATACCTTATGGTTTTATCCCAAACCTGAATCAGATTCATGGAGCTCCTTCAAGCAAGTCAGAATATGGATGCAGAAAAGGTTTTCTACTTCAAGAGTTCTCACCTACAGAAGCACAGATTCTACACTGGTATTTTCTAGTTTTTATTCAACCAACTTTTCAGCTCCCAAATAAGACAGACATTTTCTTTGGAAGACTATGTCCCTTGCTGTTGTCGAGGAAGACTTTTTCAGCCCAATAAATCACATCTTTCCTGTCATGCATTCTTTCTCAATTAATCAATTTTTTTTCTCTATGTCACTTTACCATCCCAAACATTTTGATCAAACCATTCTTACAGTACTGCTTTCTCCATGCCCCATTCCGATGTGAAATCTCTCACTTCATCTGTCCTTCCACATTTCTCCATGTCCATGGTTCATTTTCCTTTATCTTCTCAGAATTTCAGTTAAACCACATAAAATGGTGCATAAAGACTAGAGGGAAGTTTACAAAGCCACTGAAGTGAAAAACAGGCTGGAATTCTGAATTAAGGACTGTTTTTTGGTCAGCTGCACAGTTCTAGCTCATTACATAAGAATGAGTGTAAAATCATTCTGCAGCTTCAAATAACTCCTATTTGTGTAATTTCCACTCCATTTAAGAATTAGTTGGAGCAACTGCACAGGGAATTTAAGGAAGGCAGAAGAAGTTAAAAGGATCTAGAATGTTTTGATACAATGACTGCAATATTATCAGAACCAGGATTTAGGAACCTGGTTAGGATTCTTTTCTGTGAGGGTGGTGGGGCACTGGAACAGGTTGCCCAGAGAAGCTGTGGGAGTCCAAGCCCTGGAAGAGTTTAAGGCAGGCTGGATGTGGCCTTGAGCCACCTGGTCAAGTGGGAGGTGTCCATATCTTAGGCAGGGGGCTTGGACCTAGATACCCTCTAAGGTCTCTTCCAACCCAAGCCATTATATGATTTTTTAATCTTACAAGAAATTCCTTTTTTCTCTTATTATTTTATTTTAATTATTTTATTTCACGGAAGCAAGGAATAATAAAATTTAAACATAATTATGAATGCTAGTACATTTTTACAGCAGTCTCGTGTTTAACCTCTGTCTCTTTCCATATGTGGAAGCTGCAACAACCAAGTTTTGGAAACAAAGTACATCAAATCCTCCCACACAGAGCTGAAGCACACCAGGGTCAGCCTGCCATTTTCCTACTGAAGACAGAACCTGCAGAAAGAAGTGAGCACTCCCTGTAATTTTCACTTAGCTTTTGCTGCCAGCAAAGCAGGAGCTCCTCCTACAAATCTAATTCTTTTCCAATCAATTTGTTTTCAGAAATGGAATTTCAGGGCAGAAAAAGCCCAACTTCCTGTATCTCAAGAAAATCAGAGCTGGTGAACACCTGCACTGTGGGTACTTACCTGGAAATCTTGATGGGTTAGTACTGTCTCTGTATTTTAAAGCAGCTCTACACTGAAAATTTTACTATCCTGTATGTCTTATCATTTTACAAACCCACTCTGTATCTGAAAACTTAAGGCTCTCTGAATCAGCCCCAACTGGGGGGTGAGACTAACAGTGTCTATGGTTAGCATCTTAATATAAAGGAAATTGCAAATGTCAAAACTTGTCATAACTGCTCAATAGTATTCTCTCCCTGTACTATATATCTACTACAACTAAAGGACTGTGACAAATTTTAACCTGACATCCTCAGAGTCAGCAAAAATTTAGTACTACTTTTTCTTGATGACAGACATGGCAGGGAATACTTTCCCTAATTTCCAGGTGAACATTAGAGAATCCTGCTGCCTTTCTGTGATGTGCACATGCATGCAAGTTGCAGTTCAGAACACACAATTTCCCTCCTGAAATTGTATTATTTTACCTTTGCCTCTGTTTGCTATTTTCTGTGATTAGTAAATCAAGAAGGGATGATTGGTTTTTAAATTAATTTGTGAAAGGACAATGAAAGATGCTGATGGCTAGAAGGATGGGAACAAAGTTCTAACACATCAAAAGAGAGAGAGCACTAATGAGCAGATGTGTCCTGAAAGATTTTCTTAAATGCAAGCATGATGACTGTCTCAAGACTGATCCATTACAAATAGAGGTCTGCCCATCATGGTACCAGGGAAGAGCTCTTAGAAAGGGAAAACAGCAGAAGGAGCCTCACTCAGTGGTTCATGTTTTAAGAATAAATAAAGAGGGCTCCATTTAGTCCTTGTTCCCTCTGCAGACACAGGAGGAGCACAAAATTCAAGTGCTTGTCTCCCATCCTCCTGTCTGATGAGGATCATGGGAGCCAGAGCTTTTGCAGGAAGCCCACAGAGAGCTCATGTCCTCCAAGGGCCAAACTCTGCTACTGCGCTTGGCACAGCAGCTGTCAAGGTAAGAAACATTCTCTGCACACAATATTCGTTTGTGCTACAAAGTGAAGCCCCAGTAGATGACATAAGAGCCCAGTAGATGACACAAGATTAAGGAATTGGAAACCAACCAGTAAGTGCAACTCCACAGAGTCACTGGACTGTTCCCTTCAGTCAGTGAGTTGGGCTGGCAGGGTTGAGACAGCTTTGTGATTGGAAACAAAGCATTTCAGGCTGCCTTTCTTCTTTTCTTTTCTTTTTTAAAATGTAATTGTAACTGATCTAGTTCACCATACAACTCAAACCAATCAAACACAGATTCTTTTTGAGTTCTTTTCTTTTTTTGGGGATAAGGGCTTTTTAACTTTGAGATAAAGTGTTCTCTGACAGGAACAAAATCAGACATCAATCCTGGCTGGCTGGACCTAAAATCCATTTAAAAAATCCCTAGGATATATATGCATTTTACTTTGAACTTCCTGCTAGATTCCACTTGCACTTACTTGAGTAAAAAGTTAGAACTTCTCTGCCTGCCTGAGGGAACCAAAAATATTAGCGCTGATTAAATATTTATTTTGTAGCAACATGAAATCTATCATGCTATAAAAAATTGTTTTGAATGATACCTCTTGAGCAAGACTGTGACTTACAGCTTTTCTTTTTACTAAGCTAAACATTAAAAAAAAAAATACAGCTGGTGCAAGAAAACTGTTTTGCTTTGGCAAAGCATCAGACAGCACCTTCTGGTTTGCCAACACAGGCAGAATCTTATCTAACTGTGGGATGTGCTTGGATTTACTACCTATTAGCAAAACTCTTAAGAAGCACTGAAAGGTTCCAGCCCCTTTTACGTATTCTCAGTCAAATCTCATTAGCTTCATGCTCTCAGTTTGCACACAAAAATATAGCAGTCTTTTCCCACCTCTTAGAGAAAAGTTAATAGGAGAGTGTTAAATCTCATGTTACAAGGACTTCATTAGTTTTACAAGCTATGCTAAATAATTAAATGCGCTTGTCAAATAACTGATTAGAGAAAATTTTGTGCCTTGGTGTATGTTTTTACTGTCTGTTTACCTCAGTTGACAAAATAAAATCATTCACAGGGTCTCCTGCATAACAACTGAGACTAAATTTGGAGTGGAAAGAGCTGTGGGACAATTCTACATTGGATGCAATTAAAGAAAGAGAACTGGATTAAAGCCACAGATGGGGAAACTGAAACGATAGAACCTTGCTCTGAGGGTGGTGCTGAATGAGAATGACCTAGAAGCAAACCTAGCTAACATCATCTAGATCTCTAGCAGCTTCTAGACAGGCTTTTGACCCTTAAAGTGAGCAAAAAGACAGAGAATACATATTGCTTAGAGAGATTAGGACTAATATTATTCAGCCAACATTGACTTTTCCAACCTTTTTTTTCTTATCCATATTTTCACAGTAATATATTGGGGGGAGGCTTTGATTAGTGCTATCAGCAGGGTGCAGCCATCTGAAATATCCTGCAGTTAACCCATCTATTCTGTAGATTTAGGATCCCTCAGGTCTGAAATAGAGGGGCTATGTGCAAAAGGGCAAAGATCAAACAATTAGACAAGCAACCTATCCCTCCACCACATCCATAAGGCAAGGCCATTTCTGTAATGTCAGAGATGAAGAGAATTTCTGACACAGTGCACATTGTCCTACCTGCCTCTCTTCTCCACAGGCAGGTCTCTGGAGCCCACCCCATCCAGTAGGACAATCCACACAGTCAAATGAAGCAGATGTAGTCAAATGAATGGCTGCCTTTCCTGCTGATGGGAATTAATCTGTTTGGCCATCCTGGCAATTTTACAGATGCACTCTTCTAAAGGTTACTCAAAACCAAAAATTGTACAGCTGCAAATCCCTTCTGGTAGCAGCCAGGCATATCCTGTACCAGAGCCTGATCCAGACTCCCAGGGCTGCAGCAAACAGCAGGATCTGCTGTCCTGAACATCACTGTGATGTCCAGGTTGGACTCTGTCAATGGGCACACACATGCATTCTGCTATTTTTTAAATGTACTGGTCACCAAAGCCACATTTCCATGAAGCAGAAGAGAACATTCCTGATGCTCCTGTTCTCTCACAGCAGCAGAATTTCCCTGAATCACCACTTTTTGCAGAGTTCTGTAACAGTGAGCACAGCACGCTTGACTCTCATCTGAGCAGACACTGCCAGCACAGTGTAAGCACCAGGTACTCCTTTACACCAACTTGTGCTCCAACCTAGCATGTGGATTTAAAAAATTCAAAAAACAGTCTATTTCTCTCTTGGAAGAGAGCAGCAAGTTACCCGGGCAAAATCATGGATTCTTGTATAGGGGCTATTAAGTAAACAAAGTGCAGGAAACAAGACTGAATAGCTTTCAAATGCAGTAAAACTGAGCTTTTAAAGCAAATGCAGTTCTTAGATACAAACAATGAATTTGGGACTAGCAGTGCACTGGGGATGGGCCAAAAGAGCTCCCCAGACCTCGACACAACTGCTCTTTTCTGTCATTTGGAATGCTTTTACAGCATTAATTGTCTGAACAGACGGAAATGCCAAGGAAACCCTCAGTGATAACCAAAGTCAATTTTGTAGACAGTGCCACTGTCCAGTAGAGGCACTTCTGCTGTGTCAGAAAAGACTGTTTTCCTTTATATTAAATGACTTAGCCGTGAGCTTTCACAGGGAAGGAAATAGCAGCAATATGATGTCTCAAATACATTGCTAAAGGAGAGGGCAGTTTTCTTCCATGGCACTGCCTTCTCAATTCCTTTTCAGAACTGAAGTATCCATTAAGAGTGACTCACTGTAGCAAAAACATGTGAAAAAGAGACATCCTGAAGTTTGTTTTGAAATATTCTCCACAGTCAGTATTATGGCTATCAGGAATTTGTGAAAACCATAGGCATGTAACATATTTTCAAAAGACGTGGTGCAGAAGAAACCTCATGCTGAAAAATCACAACTATTACTGCATGGCAACCAAGCAAACATGTTTGATTCCTGACTAACCAAAGCCTTCTCTCCTTTCAACACAGCCATGAATCCTTAACCTACTAGTAAGGGTAATTAATCTTTTTTATCTTTTTCCAGGGTCTTGTCCTCTTTCTTAGATGTCTGTGAGAGCAGGTGAAGCCTCCACATAGAGGGACACAAACTTATTTACCTCAACCACCTTCATGGAAAATTTTATAGAAAAGCTTTTTCACAGATCTTTCTACAGAGCCAGAATTAGATGAAAACTTTTCTGAATAAGTTTTTGTCCCTACCTATGGCCAGGACAACTCTTAACTGTTCTTCCTGTCATGCTGCTCTGGAATACAGTGAACATTCCTGTAACAAAAGCTATGCAACCTAAGTACAGTAGGGTGACATAATTCTGAGCTCAAGTTGATGGATTTTTCCATTTGCAAGATTTTGCACAGTAATTCCTGATTAATTCTGAATGTTGAAATTAATGAGCTTATCAAAGTAACAAGAAGGAGACAGGGCTATTCTTGTTCACCACAGTGTTATGTATTTTTTCTAGTATAAAATTACTTTTTGATCTATTTTAATCTCTTTTCTATTATAAGGATCTGCTGCCTCTTACCTACTGAGCCAAGAATACACTTCACTGTAGCTGAAGAGAACTAAAAGATGAGTGCCCTCCACTCTCAGTATTCCATGCAGGTCCCAGAGCAAACATACGAGTTACTACTTCTTCAGTCTTGCGGAAAGCAGATTATTTTATCCTAGGAATTCTACATAATCTGCTAAAAATATCCCCTGCCCTTTCTACTTATAGGGATATTAAGAGTGGCTATAGAAGATCCTGTGTTAAAGACAATGGAAAATTAAGAAAATTCTGAACTCTTTCAGGACTTTACTTGTATCACAAAAGGGATTCAATAAGCTTCGTAGAATAATTATTATTTTTCACCGAACTCAATAAAAAATGCAAACCACTAAATAAATCATGTAGAATATTAGAAGATTATGCAGGAGGATGTGTTTATGGGCTGATCAGACCAGAGCAGGAACTGGCTCAGTATTGGTCTACAGGACTGAAGCACACAAAATGTACAAGCTCAGCAGCACTGAGTACCCACCACCGCATCTCTGCAAGGATCTGCTCAAAGACTTTTCAACCTTTCACCACTGAAACAAGAGTGACCTGCTCCACTTCAGATTTTGGAAATTCTGTGGCAGCCTGTACCACATAAGAGCCTTTGTTGGTGGAGATGTGGATTTAAAAGGCCTGGAGGAACTCTTATGGTAATCTGGTCTGACTTCCTGCCTGGCACAGCCTGTAATACCTCATGCAGCACTTTCTTTACAAAGTACAAGAACTTGTAACTCTACTGGAAGATATTTCAGAAGCAGATCTAATCTTGATTTTAATTACTCCAAGTGATCTACCACATTACTTTCTAAGCGTTTCCAATGGTTAATTACACCCACAGTATCGTAATTCCAATGTGAGCTCCTCTTCCTTATCTTGCCATGTTTTTGTCTGTTGGAGCCCTACCCCATCTCCTTACACTGATATTTTTAGATACTAACCACATCACACCTCAAAATTCTCTTACTTGAGATAGATAGTTTGCCTGCTTGGCAAACCAAAACAGGGATTCCTGAGTCAATCACACAGCATCTGCGGTGGTGTATTAGAGACAGCTTTTGACTAAAGAGACTAAAAGAGAAAAGTCAATTCAAATGTGAGGGGAAGGCACCGAACATCTTCTTTAACAAGCTTTTCCAGCTTCCAGAGCACCTGTTTGTATGACCTGGAAATCTGGGATGAACAGCACTGTGACCTGCATAGCTTCATTTTCAACCTAACCAATAAATTCTAGCTCAAACTGGATCTGTAGTTACTAAACACTACAGCTAACTTAGAAAGAAAACGATGGCTGATGGCAGGTGGTTTTCTACTGCCCATGTGTCAAATCACATAAAAATGACCTGGTACTTCTGCAGGCACTGCCAAGGCAGAAATCCAGGAGTGAGCAATGTATAGCCCAAAATACTTCCAGCTGTGACTCTGGTAAACAAAGTAAGTAAATTTCCACTACTGCTGTCATGCTATATTACTTGGGCATATTACTTAGGTATTTGTATTACTGTGGCATTCAGGGGCTCCACATAAGGCTCCCTTGTGTTAGGTGATCAACTACAGACACAGCAAGTTTAATTCGTTTTTGCAACGTTTGCCCAGTGCTTGTATGGCTGAATCCTGGTAAAGAGACAGAAGGAGGACTTGTGTTCTTCCTGGATCACGGATGCTGATGAGATCGGTGCACAAAGACTGCTCAGAACTAGGATTTCTTTTGGCATTTACTAAATCCCTGCACTACCCATGTGGTTCTCAACACATTATAAAGTTCCTTAGCTTCATTAGCCCTGTTCCAGAAGGGTTTTGAGTCCTTCTCACTGATTGGGTGAAAAACAGCAGCATCTTGCTCTCTCAGAGTTGTATTATATAAGCACACACCTTTGTAGCTGCAAAGAGATGCACATACTCTCCACGTACCAATACAAAGTAAGAATTGCAAAGACAGTCTGCTATTTACACCACCATTTGTTATGACACCTCGTTACTTTTTCACGACGCTACTGTTTTTTCCATTAATACTTCACATTTCTACTCACTTGTGGTTTCTAGCAGTTTATATTTTGCATAGCTTAAATGCTTTTTTTTTTTTAAGCCTCTCTCTTCCCTATTCCAAGAATGCCCCTCTGCAAACCAGGAACACAGTTTCTGCAGACATATCAACTTTTACAGATGTTCACAGCTTTTAAAAAAATTTCTTTTGAACACTCCTCCATTTTGAAGCCATTTAACTTGAAATAGGTGTACAAAATCCAGGTAACAACTCTGCAAAATTTTGCTTCAACCACTGATACAAAATACCAAACCAGGCAAATATGGGAGGGAAAGAAAACAATAACCAACAATACTTCCCTTCCTTGGAATGCTGAGAATTACTATTAATTGAAATATTAACTGTGACTGTGACTTAATTGAAATACTAACTGTGACAGGAAAGTAATTACATATTTTTCAATGCTCTGAACAGGTTCATACTTCAGCTGCCTGTCAGAACAACTTGCTTTTGTACACCTGGCTTTGTTATTTGACATAGATACTTCATTTTCTAGGTGACACACCATATGAATGTCAGCATCCTCACTAGCAATGGAAGAAATGGAAAGACAAAATCACTTTTTTAACATCCATTGCAGTGGGTAGTGTACTGCAAGACCTTTTTCTGCCTTTTGCCCATCTAGCAGATGACACAGAGTCCATTTTCAGAATGCAGATGAATTATGTTATATATAAGGGGAAATATTCAACTCCTAGAAGAGTTCACCCCTCCTTTATTTATTTAACTACGTAACTCATGAACTCTCACCCCCACATCTCAAAAACCAAAAATCTGTGACCAAGCTACTTATTTTAACAGCTCTATATATTTCGTTTTCAAACTGGAAGGAAATAAAGATTTTCATTGACTGCATAGTGAAAACTATAGCATCTGCTGAGTAATAATTACTGTAAATTCATTACAGGACAAAAGAAGTTTCCAAATCTATGAAGTCATCTTATTTTGAGTAAAGACCAAATAATGGTTCAGTAACAAGAACAACAAAAGTTAAATCTTGTTAGACTCATTCTGCAATACTGTACTCTTTCCTTTTTGTGCTTAAAATGCTGAGTATATTTGTTAAAATTATCTCAAATTAACTTGAATATCTTACTAAAGTGGAATAAAAAACAATCTTACCTTGTTAGAGCTTCATTTTCTGTTCTTTCACTGAAAAGAGTAAAAGAAATCTGTATTAAAGATCCATTTGGTAAAAAGAACCTTCTGAAATAACTATTTTAGTTTCACTTCAATTAACACCAAAACTAAGAGGTTCTTTTTACATAACTGTAGTCATTCTCTGTTATTTTGCAGTGTTAATCATTCTCAACACGCTGGAGTGGGGGCCTTTATTTATTTGCCATCTTAATTAGCTGTTCCGAACAAACATTTCAAATGCTTTGGAAATATCAATACAAACAACTGATCTCATCAATTCACCACCTAAACTACAGGCTGATTAGATACATTCAGTAGGTTTATTTTCACTTCAAGCTGTATCTCATGAACAGTATTTGTGTTTGCATTGCCATTATTTTTATTGGACATTTGCTATTTTTCTATTATAAGATGGGTTTTCATTGCAGCATGCCCATTCAAAGAGTTTCCCAGCCTAGAATGTTTTTTTAAAAGTAGCTATTTTTTGCTCAACCCCCAAACAGGCAGGGTCAGTGGCAGTTTAGAAGAATGAAAGCATCAAGACGTTTCAATAAACACCTACTTCAACTCAGCTGCTCTGCATGACACATTTGTCAACAATTTACCAACACACATCACAAAATCAAAAACCAAAAAAGTTTTAAGAGTATTCTGGGAAAGTTCAAGCATAACTCAGAACAATCCATAAATATTGAAGCCTGCAAAAATATTAATTAACCTTTCATTTCTTCCTGAGTTTTTTCCAGTCCTTTACGACCCAGGAGAACTATCTGCAAGCATCAACATTATAATTGGGAATTGGATTCTGGTAACTCTGAAGTAAATGGGTATTTTTTGTCCCCAATGCAGGCAAGAACAAAATCACACTTTTTCTTATTTCATTTTCTAAATCAGCATAATATACAGCATGAAATAGAAAACAAAAAGCCAAGTCCAATAAAATCTGACAATTATTAGCAGTATTTGTTGAAAAGCAGAGAAAATCATGCTGAGTCACAGGCACAGCAGCTCAACCTCTAGCATTTTCTGTACACTTCATTAGCCATCAGTCAGTATGGTTAGAGATTTACAGATGAAGAGAAAACAAGGAGAGACCTTGTTCATCTTTGCCAAGGATAAATTCGAAGCTTGGCCTCAAAGTATGCAATCAATGCAATGGTTGAAGAGATGAATTCTTTGCTCTACGGTGAAAATACTGTGATTTGGGGGACAGCAGGTTTAAAACAGAATCTTCTAGGAATGAAACTGAAATCTGAGGGAAACAAACTTAAGAGAATAGTAGAAGTGCCTCTTCCCTTCATTTAGGGTATGGTCACCTGATATTTTTAAAAGACCTATAAAATGAGACTATTTCACTAATGGAACAGGTAAACTTAAGGAGAGACATTCCTGAAGGGCAGTAAATCACTGGATTAACCATCTGCTTTGAGAAAAAGCCATGAGATGCCATTTTTATGGGCCAGCTCATGAGAGCTGACATTTACAAAGTCTGATTTCCCACAAGAGAGCACCTGCACATGCGTACCTTTAGAGGAAGAAGAATAATGGTAAGGTCATTTAATTACTTAGTCAAACATAAAATCCTTATAGGTTTAATTTTTCTACAGCTCCCCCTGATAATCAGCTAGCAAAAACATGCATCAGTACCAGATTAGTTCACATTTACCTGTCTGGCTTCAGGTGTGGGTCACCCACAAAAGGTAGTTTAAGAAAGATTTTGCATGCAGGAATCAAGGGACAGAACCAGTAAGTATTTTATCACTGGATGCTATGCAGGGTTTCAATAGGATTAAGTGGGATTTATTACAACACGAGCCAAATCCTTCTTACTTTTCTCATGCAAAACACCCATTGAAGCTATCCAGAGTGCAACTGAGGACATATTTTATCCCTGATTCTCCATTACTCACCTGTCACAATACTACTGTGCTCCACACCACAAAGTTTCTGCCAACAGAATGGTTCTTTCTGGGAAGGGATAAGAGTACCTTACAGGCTGGCCTGTTTTAAATATAAAGCAGGTACAGAAGCAAGTCTGAAGAAGACTAAAAGTCATCCTGGACTTGTGACAAAATCCACAGTTTTAAAGCAAAGTACTTCTATGCTAGAAACACAGTGCAAGCTGCTTTGAAGCATATTTAACGCATCCTACATACTTTTAAAGGAAGAATGAAAGCTTACTTTGGCAGGGTTTATGACTCCCAGAAAAAAAAAAAATACCACCCTAGCATGCTTTAAAAAAACAATTTGCATAAGTTTTCCTTATCTGATCTCGCTGTTGATAACAGGACAAGCTATAAAGAGGGCCATGAGCACCTCCTATCACAGGTTCTCACGGGCCCTGCTGCCTGTCTAGCCCGATGGTCTCAGCAGACATTTGTTCAAGAGGACCTATTGCTATCTCCATCAGGTAGCAGGAAGCTTCTAGCCTCAGAAGATGTGGCTTTTATCCAAGTGGAGATAACCTCCCCTCCAGTGTGCCCAAAAGAACACTGCAGAAGTGAGGTTCAAGCATTCAGTGGTCCCTGCAGAACATTTACGAGGTTTCCTGCCTTATCTGCTTCGGACACCTTGGCAAAGAATTTAAAATTAAAATATATCTCCTGTTAACTGCTTGCACTGCCTTCATGCTTAATGCCTACTGCTTAGATGGAGGGGGAGAGAGCTACAGGGAAAAAAAAAAGTAAAAAAGTGAGGACATTTACATTGCAATATTCAGATGTGTCATCTTGCTAAGCATATGCCTCTTTACAGTAAAAACTATACTTATTGCCAGTCACCAAATGTGCTAACTTTGGACAGACTCGAGGAGGATTCTACCAGAGTGCCTCAAAGGCACATCAGTACCATTAAGTTAAACTAAGTAGACAACTGTCCACACTCAGTGACAAGAGGTTCTGTAAATTCATCAGGGTGTTTACAATTATCCTTTCAATCCCGGAACCAAAAAAAAATGAAAGAGACAAAAATAACAAATCTTTTTTCAAGTTCCATCTTTTTCAGAATAACTTATAAACCTTCTTAGTTTTATAAATACTATAACTAACACTTAAAAAACATATTGATAGAGATTGTTAAAACTATGTACTTTGCTACTGAAGGTGTTCATGATTTTTCTTATTGAAGACTCACCACTGACTTGTTGAACCACAGGAAACCAATGCTGCTGAAATGATCAGATAGAAGAATAGACGTAGATGAAAATTTCCTACTTTAATACACAGAAAAATCCTGACTGCATGGAGCTGTACAAGTAAAAATGCTCCTTTTTGTTTCAGTCATTATTATTTCACCTTTTTTTGTTGCATGCTGTTTAGCAGAAACTGAAAACTGCAGATAACTTGTCGTTAACTAAAATATGGATTTGATCCCAAAAAGGAAAACACCCAATTAGCTAAAACAACTTATTTCCATATGACCCAATACTTATCCAGTACACAGTGGGAGAAAAGACATCCAGGTGCTCTTCAGAAAATTCAGTTATAAAGAACATATTCTGCCTAAGTCTTTGAACAGATATCAGATTAGGGATGAGAGCAGTACTTTTCTTCTTATACTTTTCTTCTTATCCATCAAATCCCATTTATCCTATTAAAACTTACTTTCAAGCTCCTCACACCCATCAGAGACATCTTCATTTAGAAAAAACAAAGTTACCAACAGATGGAAATCTATTCAGTCCTCTAGACAGATTCACCCCAGAATTTTTTTCTGTTTAATTCAGTTTAATTTTTTTAGTCTCTGCAGGATGCTTTGGTGTTCAGAGGTCCACAAAGAGACTCATTGAACAAACTAACTACAATTTTCTTTTTCAGAAAAGATCCCAGAAAGCCTACCAGGCCTAAAAAAGCCAGAGAGTTCTCATTCCATCAGAGCCAAAGAAGGAAAAAGAAAGGAGGGGGGGATGAGACATCTTGAGATAAATTCCTTCTTAAAGCTGCTCCAGTAAGTTTGGCTTTCAGTTCCTCTGTTTAGCAGCTCCCAGTCAGAATTAAAAGCATGTCAGTGGAGGTGGAGTAAAAAAGAACAAAAAACATAGGGGAAAGAAAAAGACAGCAGGGAAAAATCTCACTGACCTCCCTCAGCAAAGCTCTTCCTCAAGATGCAAGGAACTCTGCTGGCACAGAAAGTTAATTTAATTCTTCCTGCCCCACCAGTCTTGACTCAAGGCCGTTTGATTTCACAGTTGCAGTATCTGCAGTAGTTAACAAGTCGTGCCATGCACTCTGCAGAGTGAAAAGCCATGACTGCAGCATGCCAAAGTCTGATCTGTGACAGGCATTCCCAGTTCTGGAACTCCACTCAGCATGCCTTGGGTTGCCTGTGTGCACAGTCTGAACTCTGGGACCTGGGGATGCATCCTGAGAATGTTTACTACCAGTGCAATGCTAACCATAATCAGCATGCAGGCAGAGGCTCTCTGCAGGATGAAAGGGCAGAAGAAAGCCTGTGTTTAGATTGGACAGCAAGAACAAGATCATAGCTGGGAGGCAGAAAACTCATAAAATAGCTCCATTTAAAGCATACATACAGATTAAAAATTAACCACTGTTGCCAAAAACCTGCATGTAACCCCACCCACAGCTATACCTGCTATGTAGGGACTGCCAAATGTAAGTGGAATATGAGCCACCATCTCACACCTGTCCTGATTCCCAAGAAAGTGCCCAAGAAAGAATCACCATTTATTATTGCTCCTGATGACTGGCTGACATAGAAATCAGGGACTTCAATGATTTTTTTGGAAGCTAGTCATCCTCCTGGGTCTAAGAAATCTTAAACATCAGCCAGGTAGATTGACCCAACTGTTCAGAGATAGAATGCTATGGAAACAAAAATCACCATTGCTACTGCTGGTATGCTTATTGAGACCATACTAAAGAGCTCAAAGCTGCTTTACAGAAAATGCTACAAAAATGCTGTCCAGAAGCTATTATCCTTTCCAGTAAACTATGAATCCACAGATAGTAATGTCTGCAGTCCTGTTTTGCCAGCATTTCCATTATGATTCTCTGCTTTAATAAAGAATTAACAAGATTAAATACACTTTGGCTAGTAGACCTTCAAGTTCTATTACAGTACCTTGTATTTACATTAGAAATCTTAATGTTGCAATTCTTCTTGACTTTGAAGAGTATGATAAAATAATTTACCTCTAAAATAAAAACTGTACCAAAAATCCTTGTTTAAAATCTTCAAACTTATTCTACTACTCTTTATAGAAAAAGAACATTGTTTATGCCAGTAAAAAAAAAAGTGAATGCATTTTTGCAATGCAAGAATTAATTGAATTCAAGAGAACTAAGCAGATCCCAGAAAAGGGCAGATATTTTCTCTGTACATAACATAATCATATGCCCTCAATCCAGTTATTTTCTTCCTCCTAAAGGTATTTAAGGATGTCATCTCCATAGGGCCTGGCTCAGTGCCACAGAAAGCACCACGATGCACACTGTAGCTGATCAGAAACCCTGCATTCCCCTTAGGCTTGAAAACGTTGTGTAGGACCACAGACTTGAGTGTGGAAAGCATCAGGATGTTGAAAACAAGCCTTCATACATATGTTTTAATTTTTAAACTTAAACTCTTAAAAAAACCCACCAGCTAATAGTCAAGTCTAAGGGCAACCTTCAAGCTTTATATGCACTGTATGATGATGGTGATATGGGAAGTTTTGGGAACTCAGGGGTATTCATCCCACGTGTGTTTAACTATAACTATAACCACTGTAACTATCAGTGGAGGCCACCACTTCTGAGACTGATGGTACAAAGAGCACCCTGGAATTTTCTCCCCTCCTCCACCAACTTACTGAAGAGGAACCCAGGGAGCAGATAAACTGAGACAGCCAAAACAAGGTTTCTTCAGCCATTCAATCATCCTTAGACTCAGACTGCTTTACACCAGACGCCTGATTTTAATCATTGTCCATATGTCTGAGTAAGCATAAAGAATGTACTGCACAGACAAGACTTGGACTTTCATACTTTTTCTCAGAAAGCACATACTTTTCTGCTCGTAATCACCCCACTGACAAGTGAATGATTATGATTCCCTTAATTGTCCCAGGTTTATCTTCTGTGAGATGGCCAAATTAAATAAGCCAGTACCTTGAAGGACAAATGTACAGCAAGTATTGCTGAATCATATCCCCAGCCAGTAAAGCTCATTATTGAGTCCTAGAATAAAACATGACAGACTTTGTTATGTTATCTTTGCCAAGGTGTCACTACCAACCCAACACATCCTATAACTTAATAAAGCCTGGCAACCTCCAACTCATGATACATCCAGAACATGTATTTTTTTCCCTGCACTGCTTTTTCTAATAACTGGTGTGGTTCTGTTCTTCTTGGGATGGTGGATGACAACCACCACACCTGCACACTGGAATGCAGTTGTCAGGGTAATCCCATCCAAAATTAAGGCAAGCTCCATGAAAACAAAGGTTTAATACATGCATTATGTAATGGCAGAAAAAATACAGTGAACTGGTCTCTAACACACTAACTGCTTTGAGTTTAGGATCTTTTTTTTTTTGATACATTTCTTTCTTCTGCTTTTTTCTACCTATATGGCACATGCCCTCCCTTAAGTCCTATGTATAGCATGTGTCCCAATGCAGTTCAGAACTGTGGCACAGACTGCATGATTTGAGCAAGAAATGGCCTTAAGCTCTGCATACTGCATATTGAGAGCTATGAAAAGTAGCCAAAGAATAAATAAAAAGGAAATCTTCCATTTGAAAGTCAATGAAAGCAAGCTTAAAGAGAAGAGTTATTTCTTCTTATTTATGGGACTCTATAAAGATTTTAAGGTGTATTGTACAACAATACTTTATAATGATCAGGCCCACAATTTTGCTGGAAAGTGTTTTTCAAATGGCAGTTTTGGCTGCCAATATAAGAAACAAACAATGAAACAGAAACAGGTATTTCTAAAAAAGGGCTTTGGAAAATGTCCCTCTGTGCCCAGTATATAGAGCAAATATACATCTTCACTTAAACTGAGTTATATTTCGTTACTGTCTGCAGCTGCCTAACTTCATCTTCTGTGGAGAAGCAGTGGAAAACATTGTTAGTGACAATGACATCATTTGCTAGTGATAACCAACTATGAATGAATTCAAAATCTTACTGAATCAAAGTTTTCCGGCTAAGCTAGCAGGATAAAAGCCTTAAGAAACTATATTTGCTTTATTTTCTGGAGCTCAGGTCTAGCATGCTGATGCTTCAGGGTTTTTTTTTTTTTAAAGGTGGAATAGGGCTAAACTTCAATTAAGAGACAAACTGACAGAGTAAGATATTTGTTTAGGAATTGGAATTGCCTTTTGTGTTTATTTCTGCCAAAGGAAAACAGAAGAAAAGAAACCTATCAAGGCATTAAAATTCAAAACTGGATTCATGCACACTGAAAACTTTTGAATGCACAACTAGCAGACAAGGGGAAGGTGGTATTTCCCTCACTTTGGATGCTCCATAAAAAAGGCTTCATTTACACTTTCGTATTTTTAGAAAGATGCTGGTATTTGCTTGTTTCTTCCAGTATATCACAGATATACTCAGCTGCTGGGTTTATGAGGTACTTGCAATTGTAACTCAACAGACAAATCCTTTGTTATAAAGGGAGAACAAATAATGGGGATTTACAAAGCTGTAATTATACTGAGAGGGCTTACGCGTAAGGATGTATTAAAAGAAATACTATACACAAAATAACTTTTTTTAAAAGAAATCCTCTGAGCATTATCACCACTTATAATAAGGGCTCTTTTACCATAAAAGTTATGGTAAAAGCCAGCTTGTCCCAACAGTGAGAAAACACAAAAGCAAAAACGACTTCAAGCATCTCACTGTCTGAATTAAAGATGATGTTAAGTTTCACTTCAATATATTCCATGAGCAGAACGTAGCTAAGAAGTTATTTTACTATATGATGCACTTTTTTTTATTTAGTAATGGTCACCACAGTTCCTACTCTTGTTAAGTCACAATGATTTCTACATCTCCTCACATGGAGCAGGGAATCACAAAGTCAAAACATTTCGTGTAAATATATTCTAAGATCTTTTTGACCTTACTAGCATATTGGTAAACTAAAGTGGGAGAATCTGACAGTTATTCAAGAAAATACAGTAAATAAAATAGGAATTACTTTCCTAAACCTCTTCTCTAAGATCAGTGATTCATTTTGCTAGTTTAGATTTTTTAAAATAAATGATTATTGGTATCAGTAACATGCAATTCTGTATTGGATTTTTCAGGTTACACCTGAACACATTGTAACAATTGCTAGTGCAATGTGTGATAAAAAAAAAAATCCACTACTTTTTATTCTTTTTATGGAGACAGGCACTATGATTAATTAGATGGTCAAGGGAATTCCAAATCCATGCAAAAGACACCAGTTGCACTAGTAATATGTTTCCCAATTATAACCTTTTTTTTTAATATACTAATTACAATGTTTTGAGTTCTGGCATGGATCCCTGAACCAGTCAGGGCTGCAGAAAGGAATAAAGTGGTAGGCAGCACTTGGAGCAAACCCAGGCTGCAAGGGGGCTGAGTGGTCCCAATTTGACTGGAGGGATGAATGGGCAGCATCACCTCTGCTATCCTTCCACATCAGCATAGAGCTGGTGGTGATAGGAGGTGTTTAAAGCCTGCTGCAGAGGAGAGGGACAGGGAAAATAGGGGACAGAGGCAGAGGTTCACAGTCTTCCAGCCTGATCCCTCTGATGCATGATTCCACGTCCACAGGCAATATTAAGACACAAAAATACTTTCTCTCTTTTCCATTTCATTCAGAAAACGTTTTCATAGTTGTTTACTTTCTTGTTTAAAAGGAAGGAGTTCAAGAAGTGTTTGAACAATGCTTTCAGGCACATGGTGTGAGTCTTGGGGCTGTCCTGTACAGGGCAAGGAGTTGGACTCTGCGATCCTTGTGGGTCTCTTCCAGCTCAGGACATTCTGTGATTCTATGACAAAGCAAGTGAATTTAACAGCTAAGCTACAATGGATTAGAAAGCCACATTTTCAATTTAACAAACCAGAAGAGCTTTTGCTCCACATAATATTTCAACTTTGGTGTTTGATCCTGAAATAAAAAAAAAAAAACCAATCTGTGATTTTTGTACTTGGGATCAGCCATATGAACTACGTAATGGAAAAGCTCTATAATTTATCTGAATCATTATTTTATTTTGTTCTCTCGTGGTTGCAATTGTTCATTGTTAATTAGATCCAGCCACAACAACTCATTGTGCAAAAGGCATACTCTGTTTTAATCAAAATCTTGGACGGTATTTTGGATGGCATCTTTAAAAACTTGGACAGAACACTCTGTGGTTTCCTCACGGATGAAGAATCAAAATTATTAACTATGAACACTCTTCCACTTGATGCTGACACTTATTATCAGATTATTTGATGAGCAGCTCCTTGTTTCATGGAACTGTTTTAGATTTCCTTCTGTTTTGTACCTGCTTTCTTCACTCAGAACAGTAATGAACTGAAAACCTGGCCCATAGGATACATCCATGGTGAACTCTTAAATATTTTTTTAATTTCCATTTTATGCTGTGATGAAAATGATGCTGTAAACACAAAATATGACTGTGAAAGTCTCATCTATTTGAAATCAGATCTTTTTATCTATAATCTTCAAATTCTTTTCCTGATTGTTTTAGCAGTTAAGAGAAATGGTCAGTGTTTGGGAGAGGTTGTTCAGGCTGAAGAAGAGAAGGCTCTGGGGTGTCCTTGGAGCACCTTCCAGCAGCTAAAGGGAGCTGGAGAGGGACTTTTTACAAGGACATGCAGAGACAGGATAAGGCAGAATGACTTTAAACTGAAAGAGAGTAGGCTTAGCTAAGATATCAGGAGGAAATTCTTTACCATGAGGATGGGGAGGCAATGGAACAGGTTTTCCAGAGAAGTTCTGGATGCCCAAACCCTGGATACATTCAATGCAAGGCTGGATAAGCTTTGAGCAACATGATCAAATGGAAGGCATCTCTGCCCATGGCAGGCCCCTTCCAACCCAAACCATTCTATGATTCCATGAAATAGCCACAAAATCAGTGTTGCAAGGGCTGTAAAGAGAAACTTACAGGGGATTCCATACTGCAGTACACAAAACAGTGGAACCTAACACCCTCTCTAGCCATCAGTTATGCCTGCTTGCCTTCCCCTTGCATTAATACAGGCAATAATAGCACAACTGTTTTATAATAAATGACATTATAACATAAATTACGCTACCATCACATTGTATTATGTAATTACAGATAGATGTAAAAATCTGATTGATTTTAATATTCTAATTTTTTCAAACTATTTAAAGCTTTCAAACACACTCTGGAAGGAAATCTAATAAGCTCAGTTTTCACATATCAGTGGTGATTTTGGATGCCTGGGCACTTCTCTGACCGAATGAAAAGTCTTTAATGGAATCTCATTTCCAGTAAGAACTGAATACCATCTTTCAGATGTTTTAGGTTACGCACTCTAAAATGGCCTTATGCCAAATCATGAGTCACTTTTGAAAATTTAAGATCCTGTACCTAATATCAAAACCCAGCAAAAAATAAATTCCTTAACTATTATCAGAGTAGCACCATAATTTGGAGAAAATGAAAGATCACTTCGGCTAGTTTCTTTCCTAAAGCAAAACAAAACAGTCAAGGTTTTCAACTGCCACTTAAAAACAAACAAACACAAAAATAAGCCTCTTTCTTAAATGGAGGAAAAAGTATTTTAGATTGCTCAAAAATTAAACAACTTCTGCCTGTGTTTCAGAAGAAAAAATCGTAACAGCAATAACAAAAGTTTGTCTCCTTTTTTGACATGGTACATAAAGCTACATCAGCCCAGTTCAAGTACTGTGCCTCTAAAAGTTTAAACTAAACATATCATATTTTTACCACTGAATATAAATGCTAAGGATCAAAATTACCCAAAATTTACCGAGAAAAATTAGCGTAAGTAGCAGTTTGCCTGCACAACACTTGAAGAATTGACATTCCAAAACTCTTAAAATTCTGCTTTGCCCTGAGAAAAGACCCTGAAAAGCAGGGACTGATGAAACAGGAGCCTGCTTCCTTGTCACACCACTTTTATATCCGGAATTCCAGGCAAGTTCTGCAACTTGCTTGACTGACAAGACATAGGGTTTCAGGGGAAAAAAAATCAACATAGCTGAAATTGTGTTGGTTGAATGCTACAGCACAGCAGACAGCAGCTCTATATGCCAGCACAGCAGGAAAAAGAACTCAATTGCTTTTAATAGACAGGCATTTAGTGCAACTAGTATAATCAGGAGTGACATTTTCCCCTGCCTATTATGTAAGCTGAAAGCTAAACTTGTGCTTTTATACAGTATATTGCCTGTCTTCAACACACTACCTTATCAGTTTTCTCTCCATTTTTAAGGTATTTCAGTAGCAAAGAAGGGGGGACTTATCATAGCTTTGAGATTCCTTCTTAATATCTTATTTTTCTCCATTCTGTGTTCATGTTGCCACACAGACAGGCTTCAATGGGTACTGTTCTTTGTTCAGTTAGCACAGCTCATATTCTATGTCACAAAACCTCTCTGAGAATTTTAACTCTCCACAGAAAATAATTTAAAAGGTAAAGAAAAATCCAGGAAATTCAAAGAAAAGAAGAAATCAAATGACGAAACAAAGAAAAGATGGAATTTAAAAACTCAAGGGCAGCCAATCCATTTTACCAGCATCATTCCCTAACACTTCTTTTTCAAAATTTCAGGAAAAGAGGAGAAAAAGCAAGGACATGGGTAGTTGGAGACATCACCATTTTTATATCCCAGGCATCTCCCAGAATGTGCGAACATCTACCTTCGCAACAGCAATTATCCTTGACAAGATTTTCAAAATGGCACTCAGCAGCAGCCTTAGAGAGAGCAGAACTTCCCACAGAAACAGCAAACCAGATAATGACAGACTTGCTCTGCTAAAACAGGAGTTTATGGCTCCAAGATACTTAAATTATTAATTCTTTTCCAATCTTTCTGTCCATCTATCTACTGTTACTCACCTCTGTGCTGCCCCGGGATAAAGCTGACAGCTTAATCAGTAAACCTTTCAAGATAGCCAGCTCCAATAGACTGACTTGCCTTTAACATATTTTGATAGACAAATAAAGCTGTCTAAGTGCCAAGGAGTCTGCATATTTAAGATTCAGTTCTCAAAGAAGTGAGTGATTAAAATCTAGTGATTTTGCAAGACAAGTTCATAAGGGCTATAAATACAACACATAGCATCAAAAGGCCTCACCAGCCAGACAACTGAATACCAGGAGACACAAGGCATAAAAGAAATCAAACCTTCAAAAACAGCGTACCAAATTGATTAGGCAATGCTGGAAGAATGAGCCTTACAGGAGACACTTTATTGTGTATATGTGCCAAACACGTTTATGATTTCTCTTAAAGGACCTCTCTTGCATTATCCTGGTAGTACTTCAGGAGTTCATATCCCACCTGCCTTCCCTGTGTATCCCACAATAAACAACACCACCTCCATTAGAAGAATGTCCCTTTCAGGTACATATCACCTGAAAAGGTACTAAAAAAGCCCAGGAGGTACCAATACCCAGCTCTACCCTGACACAAAACCCTCCCACAGACAGAGCAGAGCCCATGAGCACCCCTGCAAGCCATCCAGACACAGGATCAGAAGAAAAAAAAAGTTTGAAAAAGCCTTACAAGAGGACAGAAATCTATGAAACTGCTAAGAGATTCACTCAGAAACCTCAAGATGCTCATGCAAGGAGCAGTGACTGGAATTTCAAATACCAATTATACCATGTATACCATTATACCTGTACCTTATACCATGTACCTGTATACCTTGTACCAGACAATGCTCTTTGTTTTCTATTAAAATTTACAGGGGCTGAGAAGAGTTCCTATGCCCACTAGCTAGAGAGGGATGTGAAACCAGCAATGGCCCATGCTCTGCCCTTTTTCAGAAAATAGATGCTGAATGAGACAAGCAATGGGAATAAACAATCTTAAGCTCAGCACAAAGGGATTTTTTTTCATTACAGCACAAAAACCACATGGCAGGGGCGTATTTCCATTCAGCTTTCTTTGTGTTTGTTCTTCTTTTATATCAGGTGTCGAGCTGGTGAGGCTGACAGTCATCTTCATTTACCTGGTAGACTCCAGCTACAGGTAAGGTCTTTACATCACGACAGTGCTGCTAACATTTTCCCTCTATTTTTGCTCAGTATTCTATTCTCCAGGTCCAAAAGGAAGGAAGAGCTTCAAACACCTGGAAGAGGTGCCTTCTCTTAAAAAGAATGATCCAGAAAAATTGCAATTTAGAATTAATTAAGCCTCGTGTCTTTTCTACAGAGGTTTTTTGAGTCCTACATGCAGAGGAGAGTTTTTCATTTATCAGGCAGCAGAAAGGGAAGGGCTTTCTACCAGGTGATTTTGAAATTCTTGGTCAAAGGTTAACTTGCTTTTTAACTTCAAAGTACAGAAAAACAGGGAGGTTGAAAGAATACAGTAAAACTTCAGAGGGATATTACCAACCTGAAACGAGGCTATGAAGGCAAGTAAAGCTGCCTTCTGTGCTACACCTTTCCTTGCTCTTGGTTTCACAGGCAGCTCCTAAGAAGGGAAAAGGCAAAGTCCATTTGGGAGAGTTTAAAATATAATCAGGTTTTTCTGGCTGGGAGCACCAAAGGTGGAAAGGCAGTTTCACTAATTAAGATCTGAACTTCTGCTTCGACTCCAGTTTTTCATAATGCTACTAGATATTTTAAAATATGGTACTCATTCATTGCAGGGTGCAGCACCCGCAGGGCAGTGAGTAATGGTTTTACTCCTGCTTCAGTACTGGCAGCAGCATGTTGGACTGGAAAATGAACCTCTATTTCCTATCTATTTTTATAATCAGTTTATCTACCATCTCCTTAATTCTTACCCCCGTATGCACACCAGAAACAAAACATTTAAATCTCAGTACTAGGCTGGAATACGTTCACAACGCTGCCATTGACAGCTCACCGGCGACACCGGCTCGTAACTGAGGACAGCATTTGGCCCCAGCCAGTACATCTGTAGTCTGTATGAAAAATTCATGAGCTAAATCTTTTCGCTTCTTTATAAACAGGAGACAAAACGAACAAGTCATCACTTAGTCAGCCAGGGAATGATTCAAAATCTAAACCTAGGCTATCATGTTAAGGAAAGGAACTGGGAATAGATAAAAAGTATATTTTCTTCCCACAGCAGGAAAAAGGACGAGATTAAATTATTCTATTTTATGCCTTTTTTGTTGTTGTTGTTGTTGCTTCTATTAATTGAAAATGTATACAATACTAACTAAACATAGCAGCAAGATACCAGACACAACATAGAAATCTGTAGTATTACATGCCTAGATATATTTTGCTGCAGCCCTGAAGTCATATATGTTACTGAGTTCTGGTTTATTTGCAAGCTTTCCTGTTTCTCGAAACACCAACATTACTTCTGTATTTTGTGACTAGCTTTGTATGATGAGGTGATATTAGCTGAGGAGGTGACAGCTGGCAGGAACTTTTGATTCGAAGGGTCTCTTTCTAGCTGATACACACAGAGCTCTGTATTAGCTCTCACAAGATGCACTGTTTACTAAAGATGATTACCCACGAGTAAATAATGAGTCATGATATCCTCAAAAAAGCAAACACACAGAGTTAAAGAATAATTTCTAACACGGGTAACCAGACAGCACTGAAAATTGAATCACTAAGGTGCATTTGTTAAAAACCAGAAGAGCTATAGAAAATAGACATAATTATATAAAAATATGTTGGAAGATCTTGAAAAGACTGCATCTCTTTTCATATGACCGTAAAGCATCATTTACAAATGGGTAACATAAAAATAGGTAAATAAGTCTTCAATATATGCAGGTACAAACAGAAAAGAGATTTTTATTTGGACAACAAACACAAACCATGGTAATTTTGTCATTCTTGATGGATTACTACTCTATCCTTACAAACAATTCAGACCAAACATATTGGAATCCAGGCAAGAAAGCAGCACAAAATTAACACATAATAGAGATGCAAACTGCTCATTTTTATTATATCAGATGACTTCCTAGCATTTTGGGAATTTAATGTTAAGAAATTCATCTCCAGACAATCACCAACAGTGGTAGAATAGTCTCTCCTTCATTATTGCTACTTCCATGTGCATCTTATTTCTGATGCTACCTTATACATTTCTAAAACCACCACTAGGCTCCAGAAGTTCCTCAGGGGAGTACGATGACAGAATGAAGATTATGAAAAATAGGCTTACATCCACTGTTCACCTCTAAGGATTTTGCCTAAAACAGTTTGCTCCCAGCCATTCTGCAGAGCTACTCAGACACCTGTGAAGCTCATCAGCAGTTTCAGAAGACAAATTAAATGGAATCTAGTGATCCTTCTGACTTTGCAGCAGCTGAGAGTGGTGGCTCTGGAGTAACAACAGGATTTAAACACCATAAACATACTCTACTGGAACTGTGACTTTTCATTTAATCTTCTGAAATGTTTCCTTGTAAGGACTATACTAGACCAAGCCTAATTCTTTAAAAAAATAATTTAAAATTAAGAACAATAAGGAATTACGTGAATATAGGAGAAATCAAGCACCTAACAGGCTTTCTTTGTGAATACTGCTGTATTAGAAAAAGATCCAATTGAAATGGGTGTGGTCCAAATGTCGGGACTAATGCTCTTTACTTGATGTATTACATTCTGAAATTAAGGATGTCAGGATATATTTTAAAATTTTATGAGGCTGAAAGAGCTCCATTAGATTTCTTTGCACTGAAAAGCACTGAAGTTCTACCATGACAATTCAGTTCAAACCCAAGTATAACCACCCCACTTTGAGGAGGGCTGCCCACCTGGAGTACCAAGCAAGTAGAGGAACAAAGGCTGGTAATTCTGACATGGAGACAGGGGTGCTTTTTCCCCTTCCTTCCCTGTGTACTTCTCCTAGCATTGGTCTTGAAATGTAATCTCTTGTGCTTTGACCAACCTACAATCTTCAAATACTTAGTCACAGTTCGGATTTTTTGAGATTATGTGATTTTAAATCACAAGTTTCACGAAAGCTGTTGTAACATTTTAAACAGCTTTTTTTTTTTTTTGAGAACAGACAGCCAGTGAGATGGCCAACCACAGCATGGATCTCACAACCTGCCCTGCAAGTTTTCTAAATTACAGATACACTTCTGAATTAGGGTCGCATATAACCTGCAATTCTGCAAGGTCCTCCTCCTTTTCTGGCTGAGTGATGATTGTTAAGATAACTGAAAAAGCACCGAGTACCTTTAGCCACCAATGTTCCTAATAAGAGAGATGGCACTTCTTCCCTAACAATCCACAAACCTTAAAATACTACCAAAAATAAAAGGAAAAGGAAGAAAAGATCAGTGCAATCAGAGCACTTCAACTAGAATAAAGACTCCTCTAGGGCACTTTAACTTCCAGTCTGAAGCTTAAAGGGAAAATTAAATAAAATCTAAAATGTCACACAGTGCTTACAAGACTGCATATGCTTACTTTAGGCAAATACCACTGAATCCTATTTTTGCTGTATCTTGCTTTATATTATTGCATATGTTTAACCAAGGAAAAATATTACTCTTAAATAAAGAAATACTTCAATGTATTTTCCTTTCTCCTTTCCATGATGTAAATGCCCCATATTCTCAGTTTTGTTATGCTAGAGTTAAATTAGTTCAAAGGCATTTTAGTGTTCAAGACCAGAACATGTCACTAAGACCAAAAATGATCATACAAGAGGGGACTTCAGTAGCTGCCTACCCCTCATTCTACCACAGTTTTATCATTCTATAATACACAGCTGCTGGTGCTTTACACATCTTAATTCCTATCGACCACTTCCAGGGTGGCAATACCATCACACATGGACCAAAGTCTAGGAAGTAAATCCCCTTGTTAAAATTTTTAAAACCCTCACTTTTTGCAGTAACCTTTTACTAATACTTTCAGTCAATACAGACAAGGTCACTGAAAGATATATACAGACACTTTGCAGTCTTTTCTGGTTTAATTCTCGTTTCACACTCTCTATTATTTTTATGAATCCTGCCTGAATTCTTTCCCATTTAATCTCTTCTGGTTAGGAAAAAAAGAATAAATAAGGAGCAGTACACAAAAGGGAATGTGGTGTTCTAGGACTGGGCTTGTAGGAGCTGCAGGAAAATACAAAACTGAGAAGTGCTGGCATAGATGTAGCATGATGCCATGACCTCTGTTTACAGCCACAAATTATATCAGCAAGGTGACAGTGTTCTGAGTGACCCTGCACTGCTTAATTTTCTCTCTCTTTTTTATCATTACTGTGCCTGTCTTTACCGATTCTAGTAATTTCCTCCAATTTGATAACAGTCTAACCAAACACATACTTCTACACGTCCAAGCAGAAGACCCAATTTTACTGTCAACACAGCCAGATCAAAGCAGCTAACCTGTTATGGAAACAGCAAGGCCAACACCCTAATAATGCCCCAATTTCTTCTGTTAACCAAAGAGATAAAATTATTCTTAATTAACAATGCGTAATTCAGCAGAAACATAACTTGAACATAAGTGCTGAAAGAAAGTGAGATTCATTAACTCAAAAATACAATGCACCTACTCCCAGAAATTCAGCTACTGATCTATAAAATGTTCAGAAGATACAAAAATACGTGCTATGCTGCACATCCAGAGATAATAGGACAGTATCTTAATTCAGTAGGTTTTGCTCTATTTGTTGAATTACATAATGTTGATTAGAGGACATTAGCTTGGATTACAAAGAGAAGAGCATTAATTGCATTCAGTATCAATACCACAGGCTAACTGATATATAGGAGTATAAGGAGCCTTGAGTTTTCACAAACTTTCACCAAGTTTTTCATAAAGATATCAGTAAACACAAAATGCAACAATATTGAACAATGATATTCCACATTAAAATAGGAAAAAACCCCAAACAAACAAAACAAAACAAAACAAAGCCAAAACCTAAGGTAAGGGTCTGAAGAAAAATACACAAGAGCATGGTATAAATTTAATCCCCAAATCAAGATATTAGACTTTCCATATACACAGATGCAGATGGCTGGGTATAGTGATTCCAAATTTAGCACTGTAGATAAAATTACTTCCATCTTAAAAACACCCTTTAAGCAGATCATTTTACTCACAAAACTGTTGAGCTTTGGAAAACAGCAAGCTTGTATCACCTACCTTTATGTTTGCCTTTCTCAATTCTCCAGCCGTAATAGCCACTGAAGACAATCTCATTAAGTTTCATTTTGGAGTCCTGACCCTGATTTCAAACATTGCAGGAAGACATGAATTTATTAAACATATGTAATGCTGACCCAATTTCAAAAATCATTGTTGGGATCATTGCTTTTTCTTTCTGACCTATCACTTCTGGGCACTACTTGAGGTCATAATCTGCCTGTAATACTCACTGAGACTTTTTCACACAGAAATGAGGCAGTAATTCCACCCCTTTGATATTATTAAAAAGGTAGCTTGTTCAAAACTAGGAACATCATTGCAGAAAACACATCCAAGCAAACTAACAGTATAGTACCACAAAGACTGCTGGCATCTGCTGGCTGTAACTTAGTAGCTCAGATTTGCTGTACTGAGACAGAATACAAAAGGTGTGACACCAGACATCATTTTTTCTGACTCAAAATGCATCCACCAAAAAAATGCAAAAAGCATGCAACGAACACGAATCCCTGAAGATTATCCTCAATACAGATAAGCTCAGCAAAAGTTAAGCGATTAAATTCTAACTTCTGATCTGTCCATCTGCTTTCCCCACTTTGTCCTGCTCTCCATATGGGAAAACAGGTGAGGTCTTGAATTACTCATATGTAGCTCTGTAGTTTTGCCCACACCCTTCTTCCTGTTACACCATCACCCAAGTGTTGTGAAATCTGGAGCTCCTCACAGAGATTGCAGATCTTAACTTCACACAGCAATAGGTAAAGCTCAGTCCTATTCTATCACATGCCTTGCAACATCTGCCAGGTTGACTCTCTCAAATTCTTCCTGCCTAATTCTATTTCTGGGTTTAAATGTTTCTTCTCTTAAGGAAGGAAAAAACCCATCACTGAGGTTTCCACAATCCTAATTTGCAAATTGTTTCAAGCTCTTTTAGATTTTATTACCTTCCAAAGCAAACAGAGTAATGCCATACTACTCTCATGTCCCAAACACAGACCATCTTAAGACTGTGGAGCTCACAGTGCCTATGCTTCTTTCAGCTGCCCATGTTCACACAAACAGCTTTCACTGACTCCAGGAGATCTTTGAAAAAGTATGGGATGTTCCATTCATCCAGAGCTATTTAAAGGAGCAAGACCTAAAGAAATATTGACAGGATTAGGCTAAGGAAACACTTAGCAAGAAAACATTAGGAAAGAAAATCAGACTGTAGATTTGATCTTGTAGATTTGGGCTTCAGTGGTAAAGATCTCCCTTTACATACCTTTCTTCCACCATCAAATAATTAATTCAGCTGCAGACTTGTGATCATCAAAACAGACTACAGCTATATTTATACAGACATGTTTTGAAGAGGCTGAGGTCAAGTTAATTTGGCTTGGAGTTGAACTTCACAAAGAGGAGTTCAATCTTTTTGTCTTATTGCTCACTGTGTTTGCACAGCCAGCAAGCAATATCCTGTCAGCAATCCAATTCCCCTTTTCCTTCTATCTCAACCGTAAATTGCTGATAAACCTTCCTGCTAGTCCTAAACTGAGGAAACAAACTATGTTAAAAATATTGAAAAATGAATTTTTTTCAGGAAAAAGGCAGCCTTTTGTAAAACACCAGCCTGTTATTGTAAAACACAGGTCAAACTAATGTGAACTTATATTATAGGCATGAATTTCTAGCTGCCATTTGTGGATGAGCTCTATCTATGAGCAAAGGTACAGAGATGTTTGGTACATGCCTGGCTGCCAGCCAGTGTCCACACTGGTCCCCACAGGGCTGCCTCATGAGTAGGTGTAGCAGTAATGGGAGAGGGAAGATTGCTGGAGTTCAGGGTTTGTGGCTGCAATTCCACCACTTTCTTGCTTTCAGAACCTGGGTTTCTTGCTAGAGAGGAAAGTAACCCTAGAAAGAGACTTCTGAAAATGCACTGGGAGGCCAAACTGGACAGCAAAGGTCAAGGGAGAGGGGAGGGCAGAAGTTCACAGAGCAGTCTGCTTGTGTAAATTTGGCTCTTTACATTTACATTCGTATGAGCAAAGTATAATCAGAAAATTACTACTAAACAGAGGCAAGTCCTGGCTCCTTTTTAATCCTATGATTCTTTCTATGGAATCAAAGGCAATGATCCTGAGAATTGGCCTCTGATGTGCAAAGGTTAGAGCATGAATTCTAAGTTTTAAGTAAGCTCATAACTCTGATCTGTGCATGGAAAACGCAATTAGAGCATCTTTTAAAGTTACAGAGACGCTTCAGTTGTTTGTATAGACAGAAACAATATGACTTGCTCTTTACTCTCCTGAATTTATTAAGGGCAAGCCTGGCACACTAACTTTGAAAGTGTGCTCTACACTTTCCATTGAATCAATCTACCTTAAATTATTTTGTATTTCATTCAGCTCTATCAAAGTGAACTGCAATTATCTTTCAAAACCATTTCACAAAGTTTCATCCAAGGAATGCCTGAGGCTGGAGAGGACCTCTGCAGACTATCCATTTCACCACCCTGCCCAATCAAGCAGGGTCACCTGGAGCAGGTTGCCCTGCACCATGTCCACCTGTTTTTTTCACTATCTCCAAGGATGGAGATGTCACAATGTCTCTGGGCCACCTGTACAGAGTCTTGCAATTTCTGCAGAAGTAGCAAAGGAAATGTTTGAGGTTGGGCTTTTTTTCTATATGGAAAATTTTAATTTTTTTTCTTTCAACTACTTGAATTCTATTCCTTTGAAGAGAACCTGTAACTTGGCAAGAAAGGACCTTATAACAAGGATGAATCCTGCTGTCCCAGTGAAAATAAAGCTCTAGTCAAAAAGAGAAAGTGGGGGAGAGGGGCTTGCCTAAGTTTATTTGTGTTTCACAAACATTTCTTGTAGTATTTGGAAAAAACCCACATTTCATCCAGATTCTGGAATTTACAAGCTCTCAGGTATTTCAGAAGATGTGAAGACACCTGAAAACAGAAGGGAGCACACTCTATATACGTATGGTTTTCCGTGTACATGGTTCCATGCAGGGAAAGTGGCACTGAAGAGAAGCTACTGCAGAGCCAAAGCAAGACTTACCAATGTCACTGCAGGTAGGAGGGAGATGAGGATGGCTAGCTCAGGGAACTGCTCTATAAAGACAGCATGACCAGAGCCCTTCCTCCCTTGGGAATTATAGAATCCAGCACTTTTCTTCCCTTAGGTCATGCTATTCCCACTCCAAGCACAGAAGGCACTTCCCAAAACCGAAAGTGCTTTGATATGAGGTTTCTTGAAGAGATAACAGTAGAAGATCCTTCTGCCTTGCAAAACACACTCCCACCACCCACCCACTGGAAAGTCATGGCCAGAATGGCTGCAAGCACATTCCCTGCATCCTACCGTGAGAGTGGCAGTGGCTGAGATTCATCTTCCCTGGGCAGAGGATGAAAGCAAACAGGCTTCCTAGGAGGCCTGACTAGCAGAGCAGTCTCTGGGTTCTCCCAGAGTTCAATGCAAATGAAGCAGCTGCCATCGAGATGGTATCTTGTGCAACAACCTACTCAGCAATGAAGAAGGCCTCATTCTTTTTGGAGGCTACAGGAGCTATCACCATTTTTGCCCAAGTCTCACAGCACAGGTCAGTGCTCACACACACAGCCAGCAGAACTGCCAGGCAGGGGTGCCAGGGAGGGAGATGCCAAATGGCACTGGGACTGGGGACAAAAAAACCCCCAAAGAACTCAATACTCAGTCATGCAAAAAGTCAAGAAGGCAAAAGCAGAGGTTCTGGCCAACAGAATGGCAAGTGGGACTCCCATCCTTGGCTTATCCCTTCTGGTGGCATGAAGACTCTGTAAGAAAGAACCAGGTGCATGGCAGCTGCCTTCAACATTGGCTAGATTCAGAACTGGAGCAACTGACAGGATGTTCTAAGGAGAAAGAAGGTCAAGGATGCTGTCTTCATGCATAAGACTCTTCAAAAAAATGAAATGTCTCTAGCATCCCTCTCCCATTTCTGGGAAAGGAAGAAAGTATGAGATGTCTGAGGCATAGGACGGGGGCAGAGGAAACAGGACAAGCAAGAGGAATAAAGAGAGTCAAAGAGTTTGCAACAATTAAATACAAAGTTGAATAATCAGGTTAGATACCTTCATGGTGCAGAGGTGATTCTCAACTCAAAATTCACAACCAGTGAGAAATTACTGTTACACATGTATAATGCACGGGCAAGGACCACGTGCTCACAATATTCTACATAACCAGCTGCATTCCCTGTGATCTGATCCCAAGTCTCCTGGTTTCAAATAAAGTTAAGAGCAGGTGTAGTTTTCAAGGATGACAGTTATTACACAGGGCTAAACACCCTGAAAAGGGAAGTAATACCATCCATGGACCAAGTTTACCTGCATGTATTCAAAGACACCTGAATTAAAGCTGCATATCAAACCCTAATTCTGTTATTTCTTCTCCTTTCTTAACTTTAATAATCAGCAACTTCTGCAGTTTAAATAGTTGATCCAAGTCCTCTGCCCCAGGCTGTTTTATTCTGGTCACATAGAGAATTTCAATAAACTAAATCACTTCAGTAAGTCACATCAGTGAATCAGGCACAACACAAAATACATGCAGTTCAGCACTGCACAGGAAGTACTCTGTGTTCCAGACACAGTTTTCTCTGTATTTTTAGAAGTAAAATTATACTTTAATATTTAATTGAAGTAATTATTTTGCTTTAAAAATTAAAATTGTCACAAATACTCTGCAGGGGAATATTCTTTTAGTGCGTATGTGCGTGGTCATGTATATTCTGGAATTACATGGATACAACTCTGTACAGACTCTTTGCCTGTTTATCTAACTGGATAATGCACTTCACCTTATCTTCTGTTAATGAGAAAAAAATGCAGTATGGAAAGTAAGACACCTAACTTACAAAAGAAGGCTCAAGATAACCACTTCAAATTTCCTGAAGGGAGGAACACAGTTATTTTAAGCCTTATACATAAATGCTACAGCTCATAATTACACTTTGAAGCACCTTGCACACAAGCATGCCACATATTTTTAAAAGATGTGTGAAATATTAAAAATAAAACAGAGCCAGGGACAAGTTAATAAATCATGGGAATAAAACTATTTTAATGTAAAGCTAGAAAAACAGTATAAAGTCACATGAAGGAAATCCTACCTGTCAAAAGTTGCAAGAAGGTAGGCAAATGAACCAGAAATGATTTTGTGCTAAAGGTCAGAGGAAAAAAACAATGCTAAAGAAGAAATAGCTTCAATTTATTAGTGCTCATTTTTTCCACTGGTAGGAAACCACACAGCACTCCATACCTGCTTAAGTACAGCTGGGCTGGAGCACACGGCAAGGAGCTGGCATAGCAGAATGAAGAGAAACAATGCAAAGTCATGAGTGGGAGGTGTGGAGATAACAGGATACTAAAGGGGGCCAAGGTGCAATACCAGGTCAGGGGAAGAAAGATGTGAAAGTCTACAAATGAAAATATAAGAAAGAAAAAGGCCCACAGCAAGAACCTTGTACAGATGTAGATATTGACAGCAAACATGACACATGACTCAGGGAAGCCAACTTGCAATGGTGATGAAAACAGCTCTTCTTACCCACAGAAGTATATTTTTTCTTGTGAATGTTTTGAAAATGGTTCATCCATATGCATGTCACTAAGATAACAGTTAGTGAGCAATTGTTAAAGGATCCAACTACTTACGTAGTTGACAGATACTTCTAATTTTCTTTAAAGAGCTCCTTTATTTTCCTACAACACAGCTGTTGCAAAGCCCATCCTACTGTCAAGCAACATTGGTGCTGTACCTGTGGCATGCAGTTCATGCCAACCAATTCCCATGAAGTATTCAAGAAGACAATCAAACATGAGCATCAAAATAGGCAAAAAAAAAAAAAAAAGGGCAGGTGAGAATGAACTGCTGCCCAAGATAAAACAGTAATCATTGTGTATGCAACCATAGAAGTGATTTGGTTCTACATGTACCAGCTTCACTCCACCCAGAAGAAGAAAGACTTACACTTGGTTTGACTCTAAATTCACTTGATGAGACATTGATCTTCTTGCTCTGTTTTCTACCTTACTGTTAGGCAGCTTGACAATCAGTCCTTTTATTTCTTCCAATGGAAAAACAGAACCTTAATTTATTGGATTAGGTTCACCAGAGGACACAGAACAGTTCTGTAGTCCAGAATGATCACACTGCTTTCATGCGTATAATCTAATTATAACATAAGAGTATTTTAGTTCATCAGAAAAAATTATTACAGCTTCTCTATATTTAAGACACTTGAGGATATAAAGTATTTTTTTAAGCTGCGGTTTAATAATTTATTCTTCCATTAGTTCACTTTTTTTTTATTAGTTTCACAGGATATTCAATTTCTAAAAAGCTAAAATGGGTTAGAGTAAAATGAGAATTTTTATGACCAAAAGCATTCAAAACTGAATACTCAGATTAACTTTGGTATTTCGAAAAAAACCATTTTACTTGCTTTCAATTTACTCCTCTCTAGTTGCTTACATGCACTTTGGCAGTGTTACCATACACTGAAAAGGTTAACAACAGAAACAACTTTTCCAACCAGTCTTTTATTTGCATTGTCCCCCTACCACGACCATATTTAAATTAAGTAGCTGTGATGAATAGTGGAAACAATCTCATTCACGTGTTGTGAATTAAATGAGAGAAACAACTTATGCAAGACTCAATTACTTTATTCAGAATGTCCTCTTGGACCACATACAACTGATGGAATAACACAGAATTAAAGGAATACAATTCTTTAATCTTTACACAGAAAGTTATAGTCTGTCCTTGATTTTAATGACGAAGGTTCTCATAACACACACATTGTTTAGTTATCCCTGTACAATACATAAAATCCTAGCTCATCCCTAAGAAGGGAGATTATTTCTCCACTGCACCATTAATGAAAAGTTTTTTAAATGCCAGCAGCAGTACTGCCACGCTAGTGGCCATGTGAATTATGCTGCTAGCTTTTTTGATGAGATGAAGTAAGCCAAGGAGTTCCTGGACTAAGACTTCCTCACCCACCCTGAGGTATTCCTTCAGTTAAGCAGATAGAAGGAAAGCACCTTGGTGACTTGGCAGAATTCTGCTGTCATACACCTGAAGAGTTACCAAAAAGCTTTTATTTATTTACTTAAATGGGGCCATGTAGGAGAGAATCTAGGACTACATAGATAGCAATTTCTGGTATTTGGAAAGAAAGGAACAAAGACCAACTGTGGAAATATTAGGAAAATCCTTCCTGATTGATCCTCTGACAGATAATTCACACATTCAGATCCTGCCCACAATCTCTGCAAACTCATGGCATGGATGTGCTGCCTCAGTCCCTGCAGGTAGGTGGAGAGTGCCCCAGCACTATCTCCACCTTTCCTCCAGAGGCCAGATTCTCATGTGTTTTGGAAATCCCACAGGAAGAAGGACAAGATGGAGAAAAGATGCTGCTCTGCACTGCTACTCTGCACCTTGCAGCACAGCTCTGCTTTCCAACCTGACAGCCATCTCTCATTCACTTTCCAAGTCCTAGAAGGAAATCGAAGACATGAGGGCTCACAGTAATTGTGCTTCTCCTGCCTTCCCTCATCTTAGCCTATTTACCTGAGCTTCTTTCACATGCATGCCTCTTTTGCCTTTTTCAACTTTTAGTAACAAGCAATCCCCAAATCAGTAAACCAGAGTATAATGGTGGAGAGATAATGAGCTCCAGAATTTCCTTCTCCGAGGAGCCAAAATTCCTGGTCTCACCCTTCCGGTGGCAAATGAGATTCTTGCTGGAGGACGTCCTGCCTCAAATCAGGTGGGTTTTTTTGAGGTTTCATCCCTTGACTCCCTTCCAAATGGATTCAAATTTCAAGACAGGCTACACTAGACAAACTCTGACAAACTTCCATGATTTAAGTTTAGCAGTCCTTCTCCTCCCTACTTTCTCCTGGCTGGGTTTTTACATATAGCCAGGAGGAAAAATCCTGCTCATCATCAACAGGGAAGCCAGGAGAGGATATATGCCTACCACAGGTATGTGTTACTCTGCAAGTTTCTGCACAGAACACCAGTATCTGTTATCACTAACAACTTTCTTCCCTTCACATTTGTAAGAAAAGAAAAAAAAAAAAACCAAAACCAAAAGGCAGCGAACAACCATGTCCTGGACAAGGGAAGTACAACATGGTCATCAGAGAAAGCATGTCTTATGACTTTAGATGTCCCACTACTGCAAGGTCTTTGAAAAATACTTGAAGAAACCTGTGTTCAGTGTAAGCAGCCTTCAGCAAACGCACTTTCCCTTTTTCCATAATCACCCATGTCATCCTCACATAATAGGAAATGATCAGATAACGAAATTAATGCTGTAGCATATAGGAGAGCAAATAAAAACACCACCACTTTCTACTGAGCAAAAGAACATTCTCACAAAGAAAGAGACAGAACACAAAGAAATTGACTTTACATAATGACTTGGATATGCAAAGAATTTCAAAAGGAGTGAACAATTTGGAGTAGCCATGATGTGCTCAATACCAGCTCATACAAGACTTTATCCAAAACCAGTAAAAATCAATGGCAGATTTTCCATCAACCCTAACAGACTTTGGTTTGAGCCCTTTCAGTTCTAGAAATCAGAGTCCACGGAGTTAAAAGCAGATGAAAACCACAGCTAAATCCTGCCTTTTCCAACATGGAGCCATAAGACATCTGAATTTCCATCCAGCAGCAGCGCCCTCGGTTTCACAACTGGTACGTCAGGACTAGATTATTCCATCATTAGCAAGTAACAATGGAACACACCAGCTCATCCAAAGGTCACCAATTCAAATAAACTGGAAGAAGGCTGAGACTAATTTAAGGGTCCTGGGACTAATATGAAGGGTGATTTCATGCCAGTTAGTAGAAAAAAAAAAAAGCCTTGTCAGGAAGGAAGTAGGCATACAGAGTTTCACAAAACTTTTGTTGTTATTGTGCCTTAAACAGCTGTTCTGTAAGAAAGCAAAGGGCTATACTTTCCAGTGATTTACTCCAGCTTCTTCTCTTTAAAAATGGCTGTACATTCATACAGCTGTGATATTTAGAGTTCAAAGTAAGGGAGAGAACTCAAGCCTCTCTGCGAGGCAATGCAACTAACCAATGCAATTACATTGATTATGGTAAAATCTCCTGAAAATTACCTTGTTATTACTGAAATTTCTTACAAAAGTGCAAATCCCTTGCTCTGTTGTTTTGGTTTTTCTTCTCAAATGTTTATTCAGAAGGGAAAACAGGAACCAGAAAATCTATAAAATTGTCTCAACACACAAGTAGTACTGAACTGTAAAAGGAAAACAAACCATTTTTTATAAAAATATCCAGTCTATCAATTATGCAAGCATATATTTACGACAGACTAAGTTTTGTAAATAAACGCTAAATATGTTACTATAACTAGCAGATGGCTCAGTTCAAATGCACGAATTTTGTGTTAAGTTAAAATACTAAAGGAAACACGGCTTATACTGTAGAAAAAAATGTCCCGTTTGCCTTCCTGGTCAGACCTGGTATTTATTACAGCATTTTTCACCTGTGTTTCGCTTTCCTCCATCCGGATCACAGGAGGATAAACAAGGTTTCGGGGGACTATGGGGCTCCTATCACTCACCAGAACAGGTGCGATCTTTCCTTCCTACCGGCACCTGGCTGACAATTTTGCCTTTTCCTTTTTACTCGTACGCTGCCTGATCAATCCACCCACTACAAGCCTTGCTCGTCTATATTCAGTTAACAATTAACACATTTGGCTTGTTAACTTCGCGGATTTCTGTCGCTGTTGTCGCCGCCGCTTTAGAAAGTCAAATAGAAAACTTCGATGGATAAATTCTTAACGGGGAAATACCACCTATGCTGCAAACATAAATAAATCAGGAAGCGCCGGCAGCCGCGCACGCCGCCGCTCCCCCCGCGGTGATGAATACCGGCGGTGCCGC